>JAMAFY010000007.1:453851-692415 GCA_023625915.1 Talaromyces sp. PB3603
TGGCTCAGGTTCTGGCTCTACCTCAGGCTCGGGCTCAGGCTCTACCTCTGCCTCAGGCTCAGGTTCTGGCTCTACCTCAGGCTCGGGCTCAGGCTCTACCTCTGCCTCAGGCTCTACCTCTGACTCGGGCTCTGTCTCGGGCTTAGGCTCAAATGAACCGACTATTACTGTCACAAGCCCTAGCCAAGGATCATCCTTATCGCCTTCCCCATCCTCATCTCAGGGAGATGCTGCGATGCGAACCGCCAGCACCGGTAGTGCAATGTATACGGGTGCGGCGACGACATTGAGCTCAAAGACTCTAATGCAGGGTCTGACAAGTTTGGGCGCGGTGATGCTGGTGATGTTGGTGTAGTAGCAACATGATTTGTTAATATCCTGTACATAAAAATCACGTAATGTAATATATTATGTTATACCTTAGATGTGGTAGAAACATTGTAATCCATGTTGCATTTGGTGTGATTCCATGTAGGGTCTGAAATCTGCAACGACACCTTACAATCTTCATCTGATTGCTCACTTGCCTCTCGCTCAATGGTAACCAATTATGATAAGTACTACATAGAACGAGGTAGTAAAGCCATAACGCTACAAGATGTTTAACGAGACATCCGATGTTCTCATCTTCCCCACCACAGTAGAAAATCCAGATCTCGGCGCACCGCCAAGTCCGGGGACGTCCTCCTTTAGAATCATTAAGCTGAATTGTGTATACTTCACGAGAGCCTTGGCAATTCTTTAGAAGCAGATTTCCTCGCAATTTGCAGCAGTGTTCAACTCATATGGAGTATCATCGGAATTATTGCAATCACTTGGTCCTTGTTCAAGAGCCTTCATCACGGCTCCCATTCTGGGAATCAGTAAGAAGGAAACGGTAAATGTAGCGACTGCGGCTATATCACTCACTTTGAGTCCTTAGGAGCTGAGGAGTATCTGTGACTTCTGCCAATCAAAGGTGACAGGACATCGATGATGAAATCTGTTGCTGTCTTCAAAACTGTGCTTTGTTGATCTTACTGTAAGCAGGATCCATGTTGGGAATGGAATTACTCGGCAAATAGGGTCCAATCTGACAAGACACTACGTGTAGCTAAGGCAAACGAAGATCCTTACATATGAAGTTTCATTCAAGTTAAAATCATCTTTCTCAATGTATGAACAAAGCCTCATTATCAAAACCTTGACGGTTAGTAAATCCGTGCATCTCCATAGACAAATATTTGGAAAAACCTTATAAGGACATCATCTTATCATCGCATTCTAGTCTTACCTGTAGAATCTTTTTTTGATAAGATACTAGGACCAGATTGTAATACTTCCAATGTATTGACGATAGACGCTATTTACATGCAGAAACCAAGTCCTTCCTCATGAGCAGAGACCCATTCACATCATACCATCATCCTCGTCCGCCAACAACGCCGCATAATCCTCCATAGATGCAAAAGTAGGCAGGTGACGAAGCTTGCGTTTCTTCGACTTCTTCTGGCTGGCTGATGCCTCCTCGTCTGCAGTGGTTGGTAGAGCGACTCCGCCCGTATCAACGTCAAGGTCAGAAGGTAAGTCCTCGTCACTGTCACGGAAGGCCTCCTCGTCAGATACATCCATATCGAACGAGTCCTCATCGTCTTCATCCTCGTCTGCCTTGGCAGTTGGCTTGGACTTCTTCTGTTTGACATTTGTATCAACTTCGTCGTCGATCTCTTCCTCATCTTCCTCAGACTCGTCGTTGAAAATGACGCCCCCATCCTCGGAACCATCGTCCTCATCTTCGTCCTTATCATAGGCCGATTCAAGATCGTCCATGTCCAAGTCATCTTCGTCATCATCATCCTCAAGACCAGGTCGTGATTCAACAAGTGCTTGCCAAATCTCGGATTCATTGTCACTTTCATCGCCCGCTTCCTCGTCACGAGAAACAGGATCCTTGCCCTTCTTCTGGATTTTCTTGCCTGTCTGATTCTTACTCATGCGGTTGAAGTACTCGTGGAAGAACACATCCTCAGCAGCAACATCCTCAGTACGTTTGCGCCAGAATTCCTCCGAATTGACTGGCAATTGCGCACGTGCATCTCCAGCGAGACCGCTGGCACTGACCAGGAGATCGTGACTGTCGGTACCTGCGAGCGGCTGCATGATCGAATGACCACGTGGTGTACCACCCATCTTGGCATTGCGGTAAATGAAACGGTCCAAGAAGTGGCTCAATGTGTGCAAGGTGAGATCTGGTTTGCCACTCAATGGCTCGTGGTTGAGAAGGTGGGAGGTCAGAGCGGAGACCGAAGGATGAAAGTGAGAGAGCAAAGGCAACTATAGCAGGCATTAGCATTAGTGTATTAGCATAGATATCAGGAATTCTTACCAATTCCCATAGGCAACTCTTGTCAGCATTGCTATGTTGGGGATCCCTTTTGCGAGCATCGTACCCATCGTCGGCTTTCTTCATCTTTCCAACGTGCCTGCTCGTCTCCATCTCCTGCTGGTCATCTTCGTCAGGTACGTCCCTAAAAACTTCTTCCTCATCACTTTCATCTTCCTCCGGTTGATCTACCAGAGACAAGAGCCCAGGGTATGTCTTTTCTAGTTCCCGTATCAAAAAGAAGACACCACAAATGAAAGATGGTTGATGCAATCCTAGTATTTGAACAAGTCGTTTGACAAATGCTTTGGTTCTCTTGATGCTCGAATCATTCTTCAGTGACTTGTACAGCAGGTTGAGGTAGAGTGACTGTTTGGAAGACGTCGCAACCCGAGGATCGAGAAGAGACTCGTACAGAGTACGGTAGAAACGATCAGCCGCGGCTTGATGTGTGACAGTAAGTTGCTGAATCAGCATCAATGCTTGAATACTCGTGTTGAAGTTGGAGGAGTGAGTAACGCGGAATAAAGTATCGATATGCTTGGAGAGACTGCGAAAATCGGTTAGCTAAGAGATTAATAGCAGTTCTGTTAAGAATTGTGCACACACCGGTCAGAATCGGAGCTAGTAAATGGGTAGGCTCGGTTGACTCCCGTAAGAACAGCAGATATCAATTTCTCTTTAAGCTGGTCATCATGCTCCACTTGGGCTCTCTGAGTCTTTGCATCATCACTCTTCTTGCCTTTCTTCCCCTTGTCTGGCTTCCAGCTCTTTTTATCTGTGGACTTGAGCAATTGAAGGAAAACTGCAAAGTATATGTCAATCAGTTGAAGGGCAACTTTCTCCTCTTTCGTACTGAGAATAGTCTGGTTAAGAGTGATGATTGCATAGTATCTAGCATGTGGACTTTGACCTGGGCGGAAAAGAAACTCTTCAACACTTTTGACAATAGTTGGCTTCATCAATGGATGTGCTTGACATAATTGAAGCAAAAGATATGACGCTCTTGAAGCAATCTTCTTTCCATTGTCACCGAGCTTGTTCACCAATAGACGCAACAGGTTGGCCTCTTGCTCGGGCTTCTCCTTGAGCAGTTCATAGACGTAACTAACGGCTCGGGTGCGCGAGAACTCAATTTCGTCATTGCACCAGATCTCCAAAACTTTGAGAATTTCGAAGAATTGAACCTTGAGGAAATCTTCAAACGCCCAGACGATCAAATGCTGGGGTTGAAGGCCACCTGGCAAAGGATCATGTTCAGTCCATTTGGTCCCAGCTTTTTGGAACGCTCCAACAAGCTCCACATGATTCGCAAATGCTTTCAGCTTGCGGTCGCTAGGAAGAAGTGTCCCTTGTGCGAACAAGTCCTTGAGAGACCGTAAAACATCCACCGCCTGAGCGCGACTTCGCTTTTTGGATAGTGCAACGAGATCTCCTAGGGCCTTGGTATTGTGAATTGGCGATTCTTGCACGGCTAAGGTAAGCGCTGAAATCTTGTCACTCAATGTTCCCGAGGTCATGATTGTTGAATAAAATTTGTGAGACGACGAGGATGACTGCTGTTGAATTTGGGAGTATAGCTGGTTTTCTTTCTCAAGCAACGAGGTGGCATGTTGCTGTATCCGATCCATGAGGAACTTGGGCAAACCGGTGGTCACTTTGGGGGCTGAAATAGATGGTAACTCGGCGCTATACCAGTCCGCTCTGGGCATGACAGTCTATAAAAACACTTAGTACTTTGCTGTAAAAAAGGATCGGAAGCGCCAAGAACTTACCAATCGTGAGTATTCCTTGGGAAACTGTGACTGAGTCTCTGTAAAAGCGGCCTTGGACTGTGCTATCTGAATGGAGGGCACGTTGGCGTCCTCAGCTTCGGATGCACTTTCGACCTCGTCGTCGTCCTGCGCCTCAGCGGCTTCCTCATCACCTTCCTCCTCGCCTCCATCTTCACTTGCAGACTGTTCTTCTCCGACTTGATCATCAGCAATTTCAGGATTGAACTGGCCAGCATCTTTCAAGAATTTGGCCAATTCTTTTCTCAGCGCTTCATCGTTGGACTCTGCCTTTTTGTTCGGACCGGATGCAGGCTCTTCGACCTCCGAATCTGAAGCTACCTCCGCCAGGAGATCGAAATCCTCCTTGCTACCACCCAAAGCTAGAATTTCCTTCTTCAAGATATCATCCTGATTCTGGTCGTTCTTGGTACTTCCGCCTTTGGCGGGTTTCTCGATAATCTCTCCATCCCGGCTGCGCTTTTTGCCCTGATTCGAGTTTTGTGGCTTTGCAGGGCTGTTCTTGTTTTCCTTGAAGCCTATAAATGGCGCTTTCTTCGTTTCAGTGTTCGAAATATTTGTGCGTTTTTGAGGCTTGTTTTTGGAGGGATTTTTTCCGTCTTTCAATTTTTGTTCGATATTGCGGGTGAGATTGGCAAGTGCTCCGGCGTCGAGAGAGATGAAATTCTCGTTCGAAGAGACCTTAGACTCGTCGATCTGCGAAGCATTTCCAGTGGAAGAGCGCTTTCCCTTGTTTTTTGCCATGACCCGTGTCGATGATCGTTGGCTCCGGTCAATTTGAGCAATACTCTCGATTCCAGATGTTTTTTTCTGCCGGATAAAACAGAAAAATTGGGAACTCCGCCGGAGAAAGGTTTTGCAGCCGCCGATATCAGAAGCTCGGGCCAGTAACTACCCGAATTGGGGTTAGCACCTATCTCCACTGTCTCCAGCTTCATTTGTTCGACAACTTTGTTTCTGATGTCCTCGGAGAATCAATTTTTGTTGATGAATTCCATGTTCTGAACTTTTGTGAGCCTTTTGGCTAGATGTTTGTGAAGTCTAGGCTATCATCACGCCTGAGGCCTTCTTTAGGTCTTCGGCCGGCCTGCCCAAAAGAACGGAACAGACCTTTGGTTCCAAATCGCAATATCCACGTAAGCATACCATGTTGATATAAGACCCCGTATTCTCAGTGTCTGAATCTTCTAGCACGATGGCCGCAATAGAGTTGCAAACGTCTGGCTTCCCACAGGGGGTATAGAAAGGAAAGCGGCTGAAACAGAGAAAGGTTGACATCCTGCCAACCAGCCTCGAAACTCTTATGCTGACAACAGCGTACAGAGGATGCAAACGATCTCTTAGTCAGAGCAGGCTTCATACGTCAGGCTTATTCGGGTGTCTTTCATATGCTACCGTTGGGTCTCCGTGTTCAGAATAAACTAGAAGCTTTGATCGACACGCATATGCAGTCTCTTGGTACGTATCTGGAAGAACCATGCTCGACAGATCGAAAGAGATTATAGGCCTGACTTTAACCAGGTGCATCAAAAGTGTCTCTTTCTTCTTTCTCATCTCAAGAGTTATGGGAGAAGACAGGGCGCTTAAAGAAGAGCTCGGAGGTACAAACATTAGCTACTTTAATTGGCTAAAAGCTAATGCTTCACTCTGCAGGTCTTCACATTCAATGACAGGAAAAAATCACGGTTCCTACTTGCGCCTACGCACGAAGAAGAGATTACCTCACTAGTTGCAAGCTTGGTCAACTCATACAAGGAATTACCACTCAGATTATATCAAATCTGTAAGAACGTTTAGATAATGCTTTCGAATTCTGCCTTACTAATCCCCCTCAGCAAGAAAATACAGAGATGAAGCTAGGCCGCGCCAAGGTCTTCTCCGTGGTCGGGAGTTCATCATGAAAGACCTATACACATTCGATTATAATGCGGAACAAGCGTTAGCGACATACGAAGCAACGCGAAAAGCATATAAAGGCATATTCGACACGTTGAAAATACCATATTTGGTTGCTGCTGCTGATTCAGGGAATATGGGCGGCAATCTCAGTCACGAATTCCATTTCATCAGTGACAAAGGAGAAGACACAGTAATCAGCTGCTCTGAATGTGATTACGTCTATAATGAGGAGGTATCGGACGGGCGTGCAACCGAGAGCGTTGAGGAAAATCCATTGATCGCTCCTATGCCGTCCGAAACTGGCGTCGGAACTGACAACCCTTTGGCCATATCTATGGCATTGTGGACTGCCATTTCCAAAGACCGTGAAACCTTAGTTAGAGCTTGGTACCCACGGTACTCGACCCAAGATCTTGGCGGTGAACCGAGGGAAAGAGAGATCAACTCACATGCCGTCAAGGCTATTGCCCAATTCGCTGGGGTTGATCTCGATACGGGTGTAGAGGACCCTGTTGCGCTTTGGCAAAAATCAGTTGGAACAGCCCAGGATCTTCACATCCGCGATCACTCGCCACGAAAACACAAGATTCTCGATCTATACGACTCACAAGTTGCCCCATATAGTCGTCCTCCTCTCAGTGGGTTGCCGGAGGACTTTGACAAAGATAAATACCCCGTTGAATTCGGTTTGTTAAATCGCTTCCCTGGTAGTCAAGACGGATTCAGCTTGACCCGAGTCCTCGATGGTGAGAAGTGTCCCAAGTGCTCCACGGGATCTCTACATACGCACAACGCAGTAGAAATCGGTCACACATTCTACCTTGGTACTCGTTACTCGGAAATTCTCAAAGCCAAAGTTTTTGTGGACAACTCAATTATCAAGTCCAACGAACCCAACAGCAAATCCCAGTCAGTGCCGATGGAAATGGGCTGCCATGGCATCGGCGTTTCGCGGATGATATCTGCAGTGGCTGATGTGTGCTCTGATGTTCGCGGCTTGAATTGGCCCAGGGCAATTGCCCCGTTTGAGATCATCATTGTACCGGCTCGAAACCTCGAGTCTGAAGCCGAGAATATCTACGACCTTCTAACACAGCAAATAGATACCAGCGATGTCATTTTGGATGATCGTGTGAAACATGTGGGATGGAAACTCAAAGATGCTGATATGATTGGATATCCAATTGTAGTCGTGGTTGGAAAGGCATGGCAGTCATCACGAAAAGTCGAAGTGCATTGTCGGCAGTTGGATGATCTACGTGAGGATGTCCGTGTGGATGACCTGCTCGAATATATCAGATCGTTATTGGGAAAGCTCTAAGCCGTGCCAGAGGCTTAATGTATACTAATGTAGCATATATACTGTATCATTACAAACTTTGTGAAATGAAAGTGATTGTCATACAACTTACTGAGCTCGTCATAGCGTTTCATTGTCCTGCCATTCTTTGTTATACATGGCTTGAGGCAGCAACGACATTTCCTTTCACAACGTCCACATGACACCATACATTGCTCCTCACGAAAGAAGGCTTGTTGAAGTGACTGTTTCTAGTGCTATTATTTTACTGAGTTTCTAGTATTAACTGTCTTCCTCTGACAGAGACTAGGATAGCTTGTCTGCACAGCCATGGCTCTGGATCTATGGAGTATTGCAAAGTATTTCTCCTTTTATCATCCTTATTTATATCTTTTTCTAACTCTTTCACATGTAAATTCTTATGTTGAGTCACCTGGCAGTATTCGTAGTAGCATTGCTTACCCTATCTCTGTACATACTTCTGATTTCTCTGTTTCTCTTCTGCTTCCTTCTTTTACTGCTTTGCCTCTCTAAGAAGGATAACTCTCGCGGTGATCTAGCATGCTACTAAAGGTATATAATCACAGCACCTCTAGTCCGAAAAAAGCCTCTAACTCTCAGAGTCACTTTGTGTTTTGACGTCACTTTTAGAACTGTGCCGTCTCATTCAGGCGTCTTCTGTTCTTTAATTGTTGCTCGGTCCATCATTACCTAACCAGGCGTAGCAGACTCAAGGTCGTTATAATGTATACCGTTGTTGTCTTAGCATTCATTTCTCTCCACGCGTGCAGACACAAGAATGTCGGGGACACTTGTATGCCTCGTGATGTTATTCGTACTCCTTGATCTACACTAAATCATTAGAGAAAGTCAGACTGGCCTTGCCTAGCGCCAAACTGTATTGCCAATAGCAAACTGCGGGTACTCCAGCTGGACGAAGCAGTGGTATGGTAAATACATGCAAAGACCGGCAGGTTGCCAAATCTCACATTCTTATAAAATAATCTTCGTGTTCCAAAAGATCTGTAGTTAAATGGATGTCATTAGGGTTATGTAGGGTTAACGTAAACATGTGGGTAGTTCTCCACTTGCTGGCTTGCGGCGAGAGCTTAAGTGCGTCGCCCACAATTTCTCTATCTGAACTTCAAACCGAACTTCCATTCAAATTGCATTGCGCACGACCAATCCATTCTGTTACAGGAGTAAAAGTTCATGGGATATATATCTGAAAATTGAACAGAAAGAATTCGATACAAGACGCACAACTCGCCATCGACGTAGTACCAGCATTTGCAAAGTCAATAAAAATGTCGAATACCCCCGCCAACGGAGAAATCCCACCAGGAGCAGGTACGTCTTCAAATGCACATCAGGCATAGTGCTGCTTTTTAAAAGCATTCGATACACTGTCCCATCAAAGTTATTTACTGATCGCGAAACACAACAGTCGACGTCACAACTCTCTCCGTTCCACAACTCCGCTCTCTTCAAACGCGCCTCAACTCCGAACTCGAACAACTCACCAACTCACACGCAAAACTGCGCGCCGCACAGTCCAAATTCCGGGATTGCGTTCGGACAATTAATGATGGCGTCGTCGGAAAGAAGACCCCGCAGCCACAATCCGCGGACAACAACAACAAGAGCATCCTCGTACCGTTGACAAGTTCGTTGTATGTCAAAGGAAAACTCGCGGATAGGGAGAAAGTTATTGTGGATGTCGGGACGGGGTTCTATGTTGAGAAGGTGACATACCTTCCATTGGCAGTTGCGTTCTGTCTGGTTTGCTGATTAAGCTCATTGAATCCAGACTACCGCCAAAGCTATCGAGTTTTACAACAAAAAAGTCAAGGAGTTGGAAGCGAACATAACTGATTTGGAAAAGATTGTTCAAGGGAAAAGCACAAACTTGAAGATTATTGAAGACGGTATGCTATCAGAATCCTAATTGCTTCCTACCAAATACATAAGGCTAATCTTGATTAGCACTGCGACAAAAGGTGGTGAGCGGCGAAGCCGTCACGGCTCCCTCCGGTTAGATACCTTGCCAGATGAAATGAGAAAACTGTGGCGTGGCAGTCATTTGAAAACCAGGGCTGTATTGAAATAGGGGGTTCGCGCTAAAAGATGCAGTGACATCTGGCATAAGTGGCAAAAGACTACACATGTAGGGTTGTGCAACGGCCAACCTGAAGCATATCCCACAACCATTGGACATGAGAGCGTCGCTTGATGATCTCCTCGTTGACAGCTTTGCCTGTTTCGAAAGTTGTGCAGATTAAACCTTAGTATCCTCATAGCACGAAACAATATTCGTCAAGCTTTATGAAACGTGAAGCGATAATTTTCCACATTCATCAGACATTTTTCCGTTCGCAATGTTGAGCTTTGATACAATCATTAGTCCAGGTCGATTAGGATGCCTTCATTAGCTGACAGTTTTGTTGTACGTGAGGCTGATCGAGGTATGGATTCCATAGGACGTGATCCAGCAGGATTCCAGACTCCTGCCACATTTGTGGCAACCATGATGAAACGTTCAAAGGCGTCTTTCGGCGTCTCTTGATCTTCGGGGCTGAACATTGCGCGAAGAGCGGAATTCATATCGAAGCTTTCAGCGTCTCTTATTTTGCTGATGGTCCTCATAGCCTCGTCCCAAGTCTGCCCATACAGGACGGCTTCACTGAAGGATGTGGAAGGGTTGAACTCCAGAAACGAAGTAGAATCTGCGACCTGGCGTGCCCGATTTGGCTTCGGATAGTAGACGTCATAGCGAGCTATTTCTAACACATAGTCTGTATTTTTGATCTGGTACTCTATCGTGGACTTTTCAATAAGACGGAAGATTTTCGCATCAATGGGAAGCATTGAATAACGCCCAGCTGGTGCTAGAATAGAGGAGTCGGCGGTATCATTTCCGGACGGTCGGAATCGGATATAAGCTTGTACATCACGCATGCCTTGATCAAGTTGACCTGGCTCTAGTATCGCTTTATCTTGAATCTTGATTTCCAGATCAGCTCTGCCAACTCGTCAGTTATTTTGACCTTTTGTATGCAATACTAGTGATCTACCTCTCCGGGTTCAGTATGACCGCATGAAGTAGTGGCCGATTCTCAGCTCGTGGCCTACCCAAATCAGATTCCACCCAGCGAGAATTCACCTTTTCATAATGCCCGCCAGATAGCTGGAAATCGACTTCTAGGTGAATCTTTTTATTGTCCTTTGGTGCGAACTCCACCTTTACTGAACGACGGGCTGTAGCAGCTGGGCTTTGACCGTTCTCCAGTACGAACAGTTCCCCAGCTTGGCTAATCTGGCTTAGCAATTGGCTTAGCGAGAGCCTGATGATAAGGATACCAGTTAGCACACTTCCTGAGTCTTCGAATTGCTGGTCTTACCCCGGCGTCATAAAACCTTTTGTTGACGGTTGCGACAGCATTTCACCCAACTCATTGTATGAATAGCCATACTGAGGGTCATTCGGGCGCCGATACTGTTCGAAAGAGAAAGAGCCTAGAGTGACTCGCATCTGAGCCACTCGTCTCAACGAAGGTAGAGACTTGAAGGAGTTTTCAAACGCGCTGAGCAAGATGTTGATATTGGTAACCCAGAGCTCAGCGTTTTTGATGAGCAGCCCTGTGAGCTCAATCTCAGTTGTGACGAACTTCACTTTCGCCTTTTTTGCTCTCTCTGTATCTTCGGGTAGAATGTTCAACAAAATAGATCTGATATAGCGTCCAGGGCACGGTAAACCCATGAGGTACAGTTTCGTACTGTTACGGTGACCTGATAATCCCGACTTTGCCTGTGAGATGTATGTCAATATTTCCCTTACGCTGCTTGACAGCTAAGAGACTAACCATGTAACTGGCACTTTGGTTTTGCCCATACCCGCTCTTTGAGGGTTGGGGGGCACTTTGCGATAGGAATCTTTGCAAATTTAGCGCCTGCCCGTTTCTGGAAGCCATCTCACTGGTACTGTAACGCCTGATAGCAGTTGAAACACGGGGGCAGCTCAGGGTCGGACGACATCAACTAGATATAACGAATGCCAGAATGAGCTTTAGACCCGAGCGTTGGATGTAGTATGTAAAATCACATTCGTCTAAATCAGACGAATGTGATATCTCCAAAGACACTGGGGACAGATGTCTTGGAAGGAGAAATATTGCGCGCCTCAACTTCGAAGCGGTCTTGACTTCGCTGAGCAGAAGGAGTAGACCTCTGCCGAGATCTCAGGAATCACGCATACAAAGAAATGATACTGAGAGCGGAGGAGCAAAAACGAATATACAAAGGAGTTGTTCATTATTGAACTTGAAAACAGTCATGAATGCAAACCCTCCAAACTAGACTAAAAAGTTTGCGCACATAGTAGATGATTTCGTATGTTAGTATGTATCGAGGCAACACGATTGTGTAGGATGTATAGATGACTGGAAGGGAGAGTGTGACGTATTCCCATTCCTCCACTCCCCTCATCATGGATGAAGAGAGAGAAAGAAGGAGACGGATACTCGAGTTTTGGAAGCTCAGAGGGAAGGAACTATGGTAACTCTTTCCTTGCCATCTGTTTGTCACGTTGCTCCTTCCCCATCTGGCATCAGCCAACCTTCCAAACAGACAAGTCCATGACTAGCCGCCATTCATCCATTCATTATTCATTCATTCATTCATTGAGCTGACCTCACCAAATGGAAGTCATGAATCCAATAATAGGTCCTTTGTTTGGTTTATTCCGTCAGTTAACATATTCGTCCTTTTGTTGATTGACGTTGACAATAGCTGTCCTGATTGGGCAGACGAATGGGACAATAACGGTCAGCACTAGACTACTCTCAGCTTAGCTGATATGTACGCTAGCCGTATATAGTAAAGCGCGACGCGTCCCCCAACTCTGGGAAGGAACGCACGCGTGTTCCAGATTAGGCAAGATTGAAATTTGGCGGAGGCGGAGAACCTCGAAATCTGGCAGCTCCAGCCATGATACATCTGATATAGCATATCCACTCTTTCGACTACCCAACATATATATCCCCCGCCTGCATATGGACACGATGGCTGCACAAATCAGGCCTTCGTCGGGCCGAAATATCCAAGATACCAAGGAAAGGGCTCGGCAATGGCTTACAAAAGGAGCCCTCGTTCGTGAAGACTCGGACGATGAGTTGGGTTACGATGATCTTCCCTGGGAATGGATATACGAAGAAGATGCAAGCGACGATAAAGAAAATAAGCCTCGGGCATCAGCGACCGAAGAAGACGACCAGGAATCGAAGACTTTACGACGACGTTCTCACCGGCCGAATAACAAGAATCGAAAGATCGTGGGCGCTCGCATGGGTACTTTCGAATGCAGGCTAGGACATGTGGTACTTCTGAAGTCTCCAGAAGCCGGAAAGGACTGGGTGGGACTAATTACAGAATTTGTTGAGGAAGAAGACGAGGATGACGACGAAGAGATGATCAAATCGGCCAACATCATGTGGTTTGCTTCACCCGAAGAATTCTTGTCGACAAAGACGAAAAACAGAAAACGAGCAGACGCTTTACCCAACGAGCAGTATCTGACAGCGGACTTCAACGTGAACCCTCTAACCTCGATCAATGGCAGAGGAAGGGTAATGTCGAAAGATGCCTTTTTCGCCAGATATCCCGATGGACTGCCGCCCAAAGATAAAGCAGAGCTGGCAGAATATCAGAAATGCATTGTCTGTCGGAGAGGAGTCAATCAGCTTCAAGGAAAATATACCGAAGAATTCCTCTGGGAAGATGTATACAAGGGCGATGAAGCAAGTGTGTACAACTTGATTGAGTTGATCAAGGCGGGCCTAAAAATGGCCAAAAAACGCAAGGCCGCGGATGATGATGTACGAAAGCCTCGGCCATTTGACGCGCGTTATCTATTTGCTGATAATTTTGATACAGTATGTCGATACAAATGACGGTTACGAGAAAGCACCGATTACACCGAGAAAGAAGCAACGTACGACCGCTCTCACAGTTACACCCCAGTCAAAACGGAAAGTTCTTACCACACCAACCAGCAAACGGTAAGTCTTCCTTATACTTACCGCTAATACGAGACGACGTAACTAACATATCTATGCGTGCAGCATTGTGGTAAAAAAGCCACTTGAGTTCACGCCACTCGGCACTCGTGTCCTTGATCCTACCCATTTCACATCTTCGCCATACCGTCAAGCACGATCATTACTGCATGTTTCTAGCGTGCCGACCTCGCTACCTTGCCGCAGTGCAGAGTTTGAAACAGTTTATACTCATCTCAGTGCCGCCATCGCTGAGGGCAGTGGTACTTGTATCTACATATCGGGGACACCGGGAACCGGCAAGACAGCTACTGTCAGAGAAGTGATTGCTCAATTGAACAATGCGGTGCTTGACGAAGAAATGGATGATTTCATTTTTGTCGAGATTAATGGCATGAAAGTGACGGATCCTCATCAGTCTTACTCTTTGCTTTGGGAAGCATTGAAAGGAGATCGTGTTTCGCCCTCACACGCACTCGATCTCTTGGAAAGAGAATTTAGCCATCCGTCTCCGCGCCGAGTACCCTGCGTCGTCCTGATGGACGAACTTGATCAGCTCGTGACGAAGAACCAGTCTGTCATGTACAATTTCTTCAACTGGCCTGCCCTCCGACATTCACGATTAATTGTCCTTGCTGTTGCAAATACTATGGACCTACCCGAGAGAACGCTCAGCAATAAGATTTCAAGTCGTCTTGGCCTTACTCGTATTACATTCCCTGGTTATAAGCATACGGATCTCATTGAGATTATTTCCTCCCGACTCGCCAATGTTCCCGGCAACATTGTCGACCCTGATGCCATCCAATTTGCAAGCAGAAAGGTCGCAGCCGTTAGTGGAGACGCTCGTCGAGCCTTAGACATCTGTCGACGGGCCGTCGAAATTGCCGAGCAAGAGTGCGAAGCGAACGCTCTAACAAACGGCGCGAACGATGACGACTCAGAGTCCCTTCCACCTACACCAAGCAAAAGCGCCATACGCCGAAGCAAGAGCCAGAAGACCAACACCAAGTCCTTCGTCAAGCTCGAGAGCCCTCGGAAGAAGCCACCAGCACAACAAATTCTTCCGCGAGTAACGATAGCTACAATTAAGCAAGCCATCCAAGAAGCTACATCCACACCTCTACAACAATCACTTCGGTGCCTTCCACTCGCTGGTAAACTCTACCTTGCAGCTCTGCTCGCCCGAGTTCGTCGTACAGGCATTTCCGAGTCTACAATGGGCGATGTCCTAGACGAAGCACGACGCATCGCCGACGCAGCGGTGGCAGTTGCCGGGCTCGCAGGCTCCAGTATCAAAAATCATCTTCTTGGAAAGGACAACCCTGGTGCAAGAGTCCATGCCATGGTCTTTGCCGCTATGGAACTCATGAATTCAGGAGTCGTGGCTCTCGAGACCGGCGTGGGTATCAGGGTTCGTGGTGGAGGGGACAGGAGTAGCAAGGTGAGACTACGAGTTGCAGCTGAAGAAGTCAAGTCAGCCTTTAGAGATGATATCGAAGCAAAGGGATTGGGCTTGGGCTTTGATCAGTAGATTTATATATGATTTACAAGTTAGCGTCTTTGCACGTTGATGCATTAAGTAAGGATTTGAATGCATGTTTCTCATGACATAGCCTGGTTGTATCAATATAATACTGGCTTGGTGACTTATGATATGTGACTTTTGAGATGACAACTAATAACTGTCTATTTGATCGCTCTATACATATCTCGAAACAGACCTTGATGAAAACAAGCTACAAAAACACAAAGTCCGTCTTTTAGGAGAAATTGTGACCAAGATTAACTCGAAGACGCTATTCTTCGACGTCCTACCTCCTGGATCTGTTTGCTGTACCATGCCTATACAAGACTACACGTTAGTCCAAGTCTCCCAAGATTCTTCCCAATGGGTGCTTACAGGCTCAGCTCCCGAGGTAAGAAGCGTGATTCCGGTCCACCTGATAAGCCAGGGAGCCCTGATCGGTTTATAAAGAAGCTGCGCATCTTCATCGGGAACTTCTTCATTCAGAATAATACTTTTAGGAAGCGACGGCGTCAAGACCGCAGGTCGCGCGAGTCCAATCATGTCGCACGAATTATTCTGCACGGCTGCTATCATTCCCCGTCTCGTGCGGAAGCCTCCCGTCAACATGAGAGGGACTTCGGGAACTTGGCTGCGGATCGCGTTTGCGAACTCGAGGAAGAAAGCTTCGCGAGCGAGTGTATGTGCTGATTTCGACTGTGAAGGT
This sequence comes from Talaromyces sp. PB3603, assembly GCA_023625915.1. Lineage (NCBI taxonomy): Eukaryota > Fungi > Ascomycota > Eurotiomycetes > Eurotiales > Trichocomaceae > Talaromyces > Talaromyces sp. PB3603. The sequence continues at coordinate 469,493 of JAMAFY010000007.1, forward strand.
TGACCATTACCTGTTATGAACTACGATACTGTTAGACGTTTAATGCCAGAAAAAGGACTGAGGGTGTTATACCTTGACATCCTCGTAATCCCCACCGCTAATTTCGACGAAGTCAACTCCAGCTTCGATTATCATTTTCAGCTGTGTTATGCACGCCTGTAGGGCTTCGGTTGATTGATGATCAACGGAATTCAGCTTAACGCCAACACAGAAACCCTCCGGGGCAGCGGCGCGAACAGCGTTGATGATGTCAATCACAATCTTTGCACGTTTCTCAGGTGTACCACCGTATGCGTCTGTACGATGATTTGTCTGCGCGGACAGGAACTGAGTAAGAAGGTAGCCATGGGCAGCATGAATCTGCACGCCATGGAACCCAGTCTCTGCAGCCAACTGACTGCATTCCACAAATTGCTGAACCACCGTATCGATATCTGTCTGATTCATCTCACGCGGCGTCCCAAAGACAAAAGCAGAGGCAAATTTGCCCAACAGACCCGGCCCTACGTTCAATGGGACAGCGCTGGGAGCTATATTCTTAGCAAGGAAAGGACGGGATCCTGCTCCGGCCGGCGATTGTCGTCCTGGGTGATTGATTTGCATTATGATTGGCGTATCGTTACTCCTGCAAGTCGTTGCGTAGGCCTTCCATTTTGAGAGCAGCTCAGCCTTTCGGGACGGATCGACTGCGACGTCGCCGGCGTCTCCCTTGTATGCTTTGTCCACCATGACATTGCCTGCATACAATGAGCAAAATGTTCAAGAATCACGGTGCTTACTGAGATGTACCGGTCAGAACCATGCCCCAGGCGCCCTCGCCCCATTCTGTATAGACACCGTTGTGCACCTCAGTCGGCATGCCATTTGTATCGGCCATACTTTCTGCCATTGAGGCTTTTACGAGACGATTCTTCAATGTGAGACCGCATTTCAGCGTCAATGGTTTAGCGATTGTTGACTCCATCGTTCAGAATTCGCAAGGCGCCAATTGAGGGGATACGAAAAGTGTCGAAAGAGGGAAGGAGGAAAGAAACGATAGATCTTTAACTATAGCCATTTTCGATGGCAAAATTACGTATCTCTAATTTTATCGAAGCCGAGGCAGGAATGCTTGAGCGGACGAAGCGGACGAAGCGGACGAATAGATTTCTGCCTCGCCGAAAGTGAGAACTCTAGAAGTACGCGCGTAGTATTTTGCGGTTGACACTTCAAAGTTGGTCGGGATGAATACCTAATCAAGTCGGCTCCGCCATCTGATTTGCAAGGGCCCACCAGTCAAGGGCCAATTCTACAGCTTTCATCTCTTTACGATGCGGACACTAGGTCAAATGTAGTTATATTCCAGATAATTGTAGAATCATCGACTTGACTAGACAGATAAGATTATTCCTCCATATACATGTCAGACATTTATTTGTATTTGAACCTCTCTCGATCGAAACTCCAGAACTCCCATGCCATGCAAAACAGAAGTAGTCACAAGATTAGTACTTTTGTCTGCCCAATGTCGGTTTCCAGTCCAGAGGATGTGATTCTGGCGTAGCTTCATCGTCCGGTTTCCAAATCTTGATCGTCTTATCGGCTTCACCAACAATCAATCGGAGACCTGTACGGTCGAAGGTGGCCGACATGATTCCAGCTTCGGCATCCAGGGAACCCGGCTGTGCTGTCGTATCGAGAGACTGGAATCGGTGGCCGGTCTTCCAGTCCCAGAAGGACATGGAGCCATTGTCGCCACCGGAGAACAGAACATTATCTTCGTTCACGGCAATAGAGTTGATGACTGCATTCTGGCCTTCAAAATTCTGCATAAATGCGCCTTCGGGACATTTCCATTGTTTGATACTGCCCGTACTGGCACTGGCGAAGGTGAACTCCTTGGGATGTATAGCCAGGTTTCGTACACCCTTTTTGTGATGTGTCAAAACGCCCATAGTTTTGCCTGCCGCAAGATCCCATAGACGAACAGTTGAATCTAGGGAGCCGGTAATAATTTGAGGGTCGGCTTCCTGACACTTGACATCGGCGACAGTACCTTTATGACCGGACAGAACGTGAATGTTGCTGCGCGTTCGCATATCCCATACTCTGGCAACACCATCACGGCCTCCAGTAACAAGAACGTCTAAGTTAGGGTGTATAGCAAGCGTGTAGACACCACTCAGATGGCCATGGTAATGTCGAATGACTTTATTCGCTTCCAAGTCCCAGCATTTGACCATCTTATCCTCTCCGCAAGAAAATAGATATGGATGACGAGGTGATACCGCAAGGCCTCGCACTGTCGAAATATGGCCGGTCAATGTGAGGCGCAGCGACCCGGTTGCCAGATTCCAAATTTTGATAGTCCGATCACCTGCACCACTAGCAAACCATTCGTTATTAGGTTCCACGGCCAATGCTCGTACCCAACCTAGATGGCCGGAAATAACCCTCATTAGCTTCCAAGGAGCGTGCCAGTCTGGTCGTTGCTGTGGTGTCGCCGTGGGACGCGCAATAAGACTCTTGCTCTGATTCTCGGCAGATGATGGGCCAGACGGAGTAGCTTTAACCAATGCCTGTGAGCTCCCACCTTGCTGACCCTGTCCCGTTATTTTCGGACGCTTTGTACGGGAAGCTGCTGCTTTTGCTTGTTTTTCGGCGAGCGACTTGGGAAGTTCTTTGACGTCTTCGTATTCGGCTTTTCTTCTATATGAAAGACCTATTGTACCATCTCCGAATGTCGAGGGCGTCGCCATAAGGTAGTCTGATCCGAATAACTCGACAGTGCGTTTCGCGGACTGACGCACAGCTTGATCAGCTGGCGGTGGGTTAGGAACCACGTCCATTGTAGAGGAGTAGGGGGAGGTTTTCGCGGTGATGGTCAAGCTGGACGAGTAAAATTCGTCGCGATCGCTGCAGCGTGTAATCTTGAGTAGAAACTGTGATCCTGATTCAGTCTCTCTGTAAGTCGTAGTTACTAATGGTGCGCGACAGAGTAGATGTGAATAGCGAGTGTTGGACGACGTATAAAAAGCTGATGATGGAAGGCGACGATTTGCGGCGGACTTGCGAACTTTCATCGTAAGAAGCTCGGGCCACTTCCTTCCCCGTTGCGATAAGTTTGGCCCCGCATGATTTGTACTTCGACATTACAATAACCCCTACACATCATCATCCACTATCCATTTCAACCCCTTCCTTCTCTCGAAGCTGAAATCATGGCTGCTGAACTTGAAGCCAAATTTGCCATCCACGAGGCTGCTCGTGAAGGCAAAAGTGAGTTCATTCAATAAATACAAATCGAAGCATGCCGCTGACCCTACCTAAGCCTCGGTGGTGGAATCACTGTTGAACGTGAGTTATCTTCAGAAACAAAAATTTCCTTCTCAACCTAGAAGTATTCTGATCTCCTTTTTGTCAGGCAAATCCAAAACTTGCTTCGCGCAAAGATGACGACGAGCGTCTACCGATACACTGGGCCGCGGCAAACAACCGATTACCAATCGTCGAACTGCTCGTCTCGAATAAATACTTTGACCCGGATGTCACGGTTCGTCTGTCTCTGTTCTACCACTTGTATTGAAATCTGTCCTCATTCTTTAGTAGGATGGATCCGGTTGGACGCCGCTTATGATCGCCGCAAGCTTAAAGAATGCGGAGGGAGACGCTATAATTGATTTATTACTACGCAAGGATGCTGATGTCAATATCAAGAGTGTCTCCGGACAAGTAAGGCACCATCCGAAATTTTTTGGGCAAAGCACTTCCTGACGCTTGTTTTTCTGCAGAACGCCCTTCATTTTGCAGCCTCTAAAGCCAATCTCTCCACCGTGAAAACTCTCGTCGCCCATAAGTGCAGCGCACGAGTTAAAGACAAACGAGGCCAGCTCGCATTGCACCGGGCCGCCGCCGTTGGCTCAACTCCTATACTACGAATATTACTTGATGAGGGGAAGAGTCCTGTTAATGCTACCGATGTGGACGGCTTGACGGCATTGCATCATGCCATTTCCGAAGGCCATGGTGATGCGGCAATATTGTTGATGAAAGCCGGTACTGACCTGGAAAAGAGAGACGGTGAAGGCAACCTTGCTATTGATTTGGCTCCGGATACCAAAGTTCGTATCGGTCTCCCAAGCTGAAGGTTTTTTTTTTAACGTGAAATATACAGGTTCGCAAATATATTCTACAGACTGCAGAGCGCGAGGGCATAGAGCTGCCTTGATGGAATAGCTGGAAAAGTCTAAACAGTGACTTATCAAAACAATTAAGTTTCATCAACATACATAAATCCGCTTGCTCGCGAAATGACACATGTACCAATGATATATTTACATTATACGCGAATGATGTTTGATAACACTGAGGAGCTCGAGATTAGGCTTCACTTACTTCATGGTACTGTCAACCAATTCTCGATATATCTTCTTGAGATCTGCGATATCGGCTTGCAGCTCATCGACTTGCTCGCTCTTTTCTCCAAGAAGCTCTAGTGTGGTCTGGTAGCGCTGGTCCAACTCTGCGACCTGCGATTCTAACTCTTCTATGCGCGATTCCGCTTTCCGCTTCTCTTCGGATTCTCGCATCAATTCGACAACCTCCTTTCTGGCTTCGTCTCGCTGTGCTGTAATACGCTCCAGCTCGTCCTTTGTTGCGGCTCGTTCGCTTTCGAGGCGTCGGACTGTTGCGCTCATACGTTCAACAAGCTGCACAGATGGGCCAGCTCCAACCGTGGACACAGAAATGATTTCGTTGATACCATTCCCGCGCGAATGGCTTGTCTGCGCCCCATAAGCCGATGGAGTGGCGGGCGTCCCACTATAGTATTCCTCGGGTTCCAATGTGTGGATAGGTGGTGCGCCCAACAAGTTAGGGTTAGGAAGACCATTTGACGCATGGGGTGAGCCCATACCCTGGAACGATGGGAAGGAATTTGTTCGTGAAGGAGCTCCCATCTCTACTTGAGACGGGAGGGTGGATGAACGACGACTCAGTGGACGACTATCAATGGTAAGAGGATCAAGGCCAGTTGATCTTCGACTCGAAGCGACAGGTGATACAGTTCGAGGTTCTTGCAGGAAGGGCGGCGGCGACGAGACTTGTTCTCTCCATCTTGCCCTTTCTTCTTCGATCTTTTGAATCCAGAATGATTCGACCGACTTTTCTTTATTTGATAATTCCTTTCGGACTGCGTTAAGGTCTTCTTCTGACTTTTCCACTCGTTGATGAAGCTTCTGCAGTTGCTGCTTGGTCTCCTGCAGTGACCGGTCCAAGTCTGCAATGGTCTCATTTGCAGTTTCGAGCTCATCTTCTGCTTTTTTGGCTCTGATATTCTGTTCAAACTAGTTTAGCATGAAAATGAACCGAATTGTGTTCGGTGTATGCACGTACCACTTCCCGTGTTCTCCGTCGTAAATCTGCCTCTTTACGGGCGATCTCATCGCGCTCTTTCTCCATTCCGTTCAACCGTGACAATAGAGAGCTCTCGATGCCTTGCCAATTTTCACTAGCAACAGCGTACTGAGTCTGCAGCGTCTCGATCTGGCGGAGTAATTTTGCCTGCGTTTCTCCGGCCGTGCTTGAGGACACCTCTTCGGCCTTAGAGCGAAGGCTCTCCATCTTGCTTTCTAGAACTGATTGTTCGCTCTTAAGTTCAGCTTCGAGGAGGCGAGCATTTTCCTTTTCCCGCTCCAGATTATCCTGCAAACCGCGAATTTCCCTTCTCAGTTTCTCTTCGCTAAGTTCTCTTTCTATCTTTGCGCTTGATAAATCATCTTCCAGTTCCATGATGCGTCGCTTCGAGTGTTCCACGATTTCGGCCTGGGCTTTTGACTCTGCTGTATCGGCGCGTGAGACTGCTCTTGCTAATTGACTCCTTAACTCCTCCACCGTCGATGATAATGCATCTCGCTCAGAAGTGATGGATTCAAGGTCCTTGAAAGCTCTTGATTCCGAGCTCAGGCTCTCCTGCGCTTTTCTTTCCGACGCCTCTGCCCGTTTCACTCGTGCTTCCGCTTCATTAACATCGCGTTCCAGCTTAGCCGTCCGTCGCTTCAGTTCAGTTTCCTGTTTATTGCTTTCTGCCAACTGCTGTCGAAGTTTCTTGATGACGGTTCGATTGTCTAGTTCTGTCTTAGACAGTTTCTGTCCCTCTTCAAGCAACAATGCTATTCGCTCATCTTTTTCGGCTAGTTGTCTTTCGACGCTACCTGGTTTTGCCGCCGATGCTGCGTCGCGTGCAGAATCTGCAGCTTCTTTGGCCAGGTACTTCAATTTAGATTGGAGTGCGTCTATCCTTTCGATGTATCCGTGCATATCATCTTGCCATCTAGATTCTGCGGCTTGATGTTCAGCCTTGAGCTCCTCAAATGGATCGTTTGGGATTGGGGAAGGCGGCTTTGTGGCAGGTTGTATATCGATTTCCGAGATGTCGAAAGTATCTTGCTTGGCTGGCTCATCTACTACTTGCAGCTCAACAATCTCTGGCAGTTCGCCCTCGACTTCTCCATTGCTGCTGTCCGGCATATGCTCAACTACTAATGATTCCTTGGGCGTACGCGGCTGACTACCGGAGTCGAGACTGTCTCTGGTCACAGTAACGGTAATTGCTTCGTTGTTGCGAACGCTGGATATGCTTTGGTCCAAGCTCGCCCTTGTACTGTCTAGGCTGACGCGCGTTTCGCTAGATTGTAATGGAGTCGACGAACGAGACGGTACATCAATGGACGAGCGCGGGCTACCAGACATCGTCGGGCTTTGCGACTTGGCAACAGCCCTCGCGAGACGTTCTTGCAAGCGGTCATTTTTGCGGGCTGTGGAGGATGTTCGAGTTACTGTTTGACAATATGAGCTCAGCCAATCGAATCTTGATTGAGAGTGGAAGCCATTGTTGCTTACCTCCAGCCGGTTTTGCCGTTGAAGTAGACTTTGTAGCCGCGTCGTCGGTCCTTTGTCCAGACGTTTTAGGCTGTTCATCGTCATTTGCCAGAATGGTGTCCAATCGAGATTCGACTCCGGAGACTGCCTGCTGAAGTAAGGCCCCAACACCCCACCGAGACTTGGTCGGCTGCGCATTGGATGTCATTGCGATAGTGGGCGCTCCGGTCGTAGCCTGTCAGACTCGATAGAAGAATCGATCAAGTCGCTGTATTTATGTGGTGCTTTCTTGAGCCAGCAACAAGCCAGAAAGTAATCGGCCGGAAACGTGGTTGATGCTATCGTTGCCAGTTACGCAAGACGAGGCCAATTCTGACGAGTAAGAGCCATCTATCCACGCTGGACCTAGAAATGGCGAATGATGTTCATTGGTTCTGTATGAGCAGGAGGGCGATATATGGGTCACGAGCGCAAGTACCGTCAGGCCTGGACAGGAGAGGATATGGCACGGAATGATATGAAGTTGACTGTCCAACAGGTACCAGCGTAACCGTTGACAATAAATACGGAGCGGGCTAAATTAATCTAGATGCGGGTAACCCAGCGTCAGCCACCTGGCAAATCAGAGCCCACGCGTGTTTCTCTTGGCGCAACGACATCTGTGGGAATTGTCTATATGAGATTCATCATTTAGCTAGAACTTTCCGCTGTTTGTGTTCCTGTATGGGGAGAACGTTTGTCTAATCTCTATGTGAAATGAAGGGGCATGGTGATGAGTTCTGGTGGCATCTCAGGGAGCTCGATGTTTCGTGTTTTCAAAGTACGCGCGCCATCTTTCCAATAGCTTGAAGCGGTCCACGTATACACAATCCAGAATCTGTACGTACGTAAGAGCCATGAGATGGTGGATTGGAAGCAGACTATCGTCTTATCGTAGGCTGGAGGCCCAACGTGCTCTGAGCATATCATATCGTACAGTCAAATGCAGGTATAACGGAATAGCTCTGCCTAGCGACAACGTAGGTAAGTGCCCACTACTTCATGCTTCGCCAGCTGCATAATGACATTCTCGATGTTGCCAAACAATATATGCTCAAAGTCAAAGTGATCATCGTTTGAAATCGGATACGTGTTTTGCTATGATGTCGTAGGAGTAAAATGTGGTGTGGTGAGGTCCTCCGTGAGAAGATAATCAATGTGGGTCCTCACCTGCTCAAGCTAATCCAAGCTCCATCCCGTGAGCGTGCGGTGCACCTACGACATCATCCCGCCTAAAGCACTTCACCTTTCGCTCACCCTGCCAATCGCTCACTTTGAACCAAGCTCAGATCAAATAGTTATACTCGACATACTCTCGGTCGACGCGATGTCGCTCGAGCCGCCCACCTACCTCAACTCCCTCCAGAACAATATCCGAGCCCGACCTATTCCTTGGGATGGTGCAGTGCGGGCTGGGAACATCACCGATGAGCACTTGCGCAAGATCAAAGCAGTCGACAAGGTCCGGAAGCAAGAACGCAAGCAGGCAGTCGAAAATGATCTGGATGGTTATGTGACGCTTCTTGCCGGGAATCCTCCAGACGTGAGGAGTGTCCTTGATTCGGCTTCCCGACGGACTGATATAGTGCAGTATATCTTGGTACTAGCTGCAGACCTAATCAACGGTATGATTCCCAATGAAATGTTCTATTAGTATACAGCTGATGAATTCGTAAAGATGTTCCTGCTCTTGCATCGGCACTCATCTCGCATCCCAATCCCTACAATGCATTCCTACCATTTTTACGGAACCTCACAAACCACGAAGATCCCATTCCTTTGCTCGCGTCCTCATTCTTGACGAATCTTATCTCAATTGCACTCATCTCAGATCAAACCTCCGACACGGAGGAAGCAGCTCTACCACCTTTATATTCCTACCTGGCGAATTTGACGAAGAATCAGGATAGTGGACTTCAAGACATTGGAGTTCAAGGGGTTTCGGCGCTGTTACGCAACAAAGTGGCTAGGGAGCTCCTCTGGAAACAGCGTGCCGAGACTCTTGATCCGTTGGTGGAAATCCTTCACACGGCGGCCGGGGGTAAAGACAATGGGTCGATCAACTTGGCTACTTCTACTGCTACGAGCAGCCTTCGCACAGCCGATATCAGCGTTGGTGGTGGGGTTGGACTGCAACTGCTATACCATGTGCTTTTGGTCATCTGGCAGCTCAGTTTTGAGGGCAGCCTTGTTGGAGAAGAGCTGCAATCGTAAGCACGATCTTCGATAGTCGTTTCGTGACTTTACTAACCCTTGCAGACAATACGATATAATCGAGTTATACACACAATTACTACGACTATCACCTAAGGAGAAAACCACTCGTCTGCTCCTCGCTACCTTGAATAACCTCCTCAGCGCAAATCGTACACTCTTACCTGTGGCTACATTCGTCCGCCTACCTGCACTACTTTCGAATTTGAGCGGCCGCCATTTGACTGACTCGGATCTTCTGGAAGACCTCCAGGCGCTTACGGAGTTGTTGGAAGAGTACACGAAGACACAGACTACGTTTGATGAATATGCAGCCGAACTACAAACTGGACACCTGCGCTGGTCTCCCCCTCACCGCAGCCCGACGTTCTGGCGAGAGAATGCGCGCCGCATACTTGAGGAGGAGCGGGGTGCCTTGCCCAAGAAATTGGCGGAGATTATTGCAAAGAGCTGGGAGAACGACAAGCAGGTTCTGGCAATTGCATGTAATGACGTGGGAAACTTAGTCAAAGAGGTTCCAGAGCGTCGCATTCAACTCGAGAAATTGGGATTGAAAACCCGAGTGATGGAGTTGATGACCGATCGTGACGAGTCGGTGCGGTGGGAGAGCTTGCGGGCAGTTGGGGAGTGGCTTCGATACAGCTTTGATAAATAGGCGGGTCTTTCTTGGTGTTTCCGATGTTGTATATACCTCTTTCTAGTCCGTTGTTCACTGTCTGTGAAGAGTAAATCCAAGTTCTTTGATGGACATCTTATGGATCAGATCAGCGGCATGTGGGGGAATTGCCTTAAATTGAGGCACCAAGGCACCAAGGCACTAACCACCTGTGCCTTCCCAGAGTTTCCTTGTAGGCGGCAATGATAGCCTATCCAATCGTCGCCGTGCGATAAGACCCCTCACGACCTAGAACAGCCTCAACTTCAATTTTCATTTCATTCAATATATTCTCTTAAGTATCTCTCTGAACAGGCAGCTAGCTCTTCTCCCAACCTACTCCAGCGCTTTAATCGACGGATCGTGCGCCACCGCTCAATATCTTATCGTAGCCTGATAAGCAATCGGCGGAATTCGCGTTACAACATTGCCGCAAGTGCAGGACGGGGGACTGTCTGATGTGGCCCATCCCCGTCCTCCCCAGATTCAGTATCCACCATTGGTCAAGAATAGGTTATAGGGATGTCTCGGTCTTTCAAAGGCTGCAAGCGCTGCAAAGCAAGGCGGCAGAAATGCGACGAGCAACATCCAGAATGTACGTTCTAGCCGACGTCCTCCGATGATTCCTTCCCTACAATGAGGCGATCTAACATACCCCCTCGTTCAGGCGGCCGATGCAAAGCGACTGGAGTGCAATGTAGATATGCCATGGAGCTGCAGTGGGGGGGACGAGCGTTCTCACGATCAAGATTCGGCGACTGCGGGCCTGGAATGCAGAAACTGGGTATGTTTAGCCACTAGTAGTAGTATATGAAGAATGCTAACCGGCGTGACCCCTTCCACGTGCAGAATATTCTCCGGGGGAGTTTATCTACACTACAAAGAAATCCGAAAGTGCCTCGCCTGCAACGTCACCAAGAACTACAACTGCCTCTTCACCGTCCCCCTCACCATCAGCGGACTTGACAATCAGTCGTGGGATTGATCCTTTTTCGTCCTTGGCACCTAGTCAAAAGGCGCTCCTCCACCATTTTATCAGCGAGGCATCAAATGTCACGTCATGTCACGGTGGGATGCAGCAAGAGATCTGTCAGATGATTGTCCCTATGGCTTTACAGACACCGTCTCTACTATATGCAACCATGGCTTTGTCCGCTATTCATATTGAAGCTCTGAACAACCATTCCGGTACCGTGAAAGCTGCACCAGATATCGCTAGATTGATGGCACGGAGTCTGGAACACTTCCGCTTGGAATTACAGGACTCTTCCCGTAAAGGCTCGGATGTTCTTCTGGCAACTGCACGTACGCTCTGTTTAGCTGAGATACATTCCGGTGCCATTCAGCCGAACACATGGAGAGCACATGTCGAGGGAGCCAAGGCCTTGATGAGCACCACGACACAGTTGACTTATACCCCAGCAACGGCATTTCGCAAGTACCTCGATCGCTGGTATCGATCGATAGTCGCTTTAACAGCACTCAATGGGAACGGGCCTCCTATTGGTGAGACGTGGGCTCAAACAGAGACGACCGCATCTGACGATCCAGATTATCTGGATGACTATTGGGGTTTTACTGTCCATTTAGCCGACATTTTCCGAGAAATCGGAGCTCTGGCTTGGCAGCGACATCAAGATTCTGTCGCTACGTCCCAAACGAAAGCCTTAGGACCAGTGAAAGAGGAGCAAGATGGAGAGGACATTGACGAGCAGGCAGCGAGATTGGAAAAGTCCGTACTTGGATTGATAGCTCGTTATAATCAACATGGAGGACTTGTTTTCTACCCAGGGGTCAAAGAAAAATTGTCGGAGGAGTCAATACGAGAATTCATGTTATGCAACGAAGCATTTCAACATACTGCACTGATACACATTCACCGGCGAGTACGTAAAGTTTCTGCTTCCTCGCCCGAGGTGCAGATCTCGGTCAAACGTATCTTGGCATGCACATCCCAAATTGTCCCTCGAAGTGGACGGAGCCCTTGGGTCATGCTCACCACGCCATTGTTTACTGGTGGCTGTGAGGCGCTGGGTGAGGACCGGGAGGCCTTCAAGCAGCTGCTCACGTCCCTGCACACCACTACGCGCATACCGAATGTTTTGCAGTCGCTGGAATTTTTAGAAAAGTATTGGGCTCATGGAGCGCATAACAAGAATGAAGATTGGAGTCATTTCTTAGGTAGGCTCTTCATCATGCTGATGACCATTCAGCTAGGGTACTGACTTATGTTTCTGCAGATCGGATGAGTTTCGACTTCATCCCATATTAGCTTATGAATGGCAATTCATAATGACAAATACCCTTGTCAAAGTACACAATGATGATGTCGGCGTGGTCCTTGGAAGGGTTGATATATTACTTCATCACGGGTGTAGAAATTGATTTTTTTGGAGTTGAGGTTTTGATCTGATATGTTGCGATATACCCAGTCTGTATAAATGACACTTTCATTCTTGTTCTCAGGTGGTTGAACAATTTTCATATCTACATACGTTGGCCTACATAGTCTTATACCATGTACGTAGTATATATAGCATCCATATCCTACCCATTTTTCATTAATAAATGTTGCCGGCAACCCTAGTGCTGACATCTCGAAGTCGGACCGATGTCCGGACGCCCTGGGGCACATTCCAATCTAGACTGCATGGACTTTGGATAGAACCTTGGGCCAACGAATTCTTGGGCCAACGAATTTTTGTAAATTTACGATAGAAATCATCGAAATCATTTAAGACGTGCCACATACCAACGCAAGTCAAGGTACTCGAGGACCACTTTCAGTCCAAGGATTGACACACGTATGATCAGTGGAAAACCAAGTGATTAGTGGATGGATTTTAGTGCTGCTACTACGCTTTAGTAGCAATTCACTATCAGGTAGTAGGTACTACGTACGTGCATAGATCAGCAGGTTCGCCGTCCGGATGGAGATCATTTGCGAATCCAACTTAAAGAAGCTGTGTATTAAGTTCATCGACGGCTGGGTTTGGGACCCTGATTGCGTACTCTTACGATCCTCCTTCACAGTGCACGCGGGTCGAGCTGCAGTTCTAGCATAGGCACGATGAGTGGGATTGATAAAGATGACGGTACTCTCGAGCCTGATGATGGTCATGCTACCATAGAAAATGAGTCTCGCATCTCAAAACGACGATTGTAGAGGCCAGGGCACAGCTCCGGAGTACATGACGGCGTGATAAGAAAGTGTGCTACTGCATAACATTATGCAATGAGGGTTGTACTAACCACCATGTATGTATGTATGGACTAATCTCCATTCGGCGTAGTATATACAATAGTAGTACTTTTACGGAGCAGGTAGTCGCCCCTAACAGATCAACCCCTGAATACTAAGGCTGCGATAAGAAAATCCCGTGACCAGCCAATGGGAGCTGCGGTTGGACGGCATGCCCGCTCCGACCGATCCTCAAAGCGTACGTACTCCGTCTATTGCCAATCCCCTCGCTGATGCCAACACCAGCTTATGTCTGTTGCTGACTCGAACGCGCACAGCCAGTAACTTTGGGGTTATCTCGAACTCGACCTTGGCAACGTTGGCACGTCGTTCCTGCACACCAACCAGCTGGGAGCAGGGTACAAGGCTGCCAGCATCCCGCCACAGCATACCGCCACTGCATCGAAAGCCTCTTCGGCGACAATGCACTCTTTATTGCTACTGGTTGCTCAACAGAGATGCTGATCATGCAGATTTCCGGCCACCATCCAATCACCGAATATACCGAACAATTATATGGGGATTGGCTGGTAGAGCTCTCTACTGTGAGCCTTGGACCAAGGAACGCTCGGCCGTGCTGTGCCGCTTTGTACTCCACCAGCGACCACAATCAGCAAAAGGCGCCAAAAGAGAAAAAGAAAGAAAAAAAAAAAGGAGACAGAGGAGATGCCAGGGGACACAGGCGCCCATTGGACCATCTGCATTAACCCCCTTAAGCGCCCACCAGACTAATAAAGTCTAGTCGACTTAGACTCCTTTGACTAGCCTACTAGGGCGAACTCCCTGAGCGAACCAAGGAAAATTCGAATTCTGTGCAGCGACGATGGCTTGCTCTAACGATTTCGGGCATCCTGACTTGGAGTACCTTCTGCAGACTAAGCTTGCGCTAGTCAATTAGGCGCTCGATTACTTTCCCTTCTTCCGTTGCGTGCAGCTCTCCTTTTCACAATCATCGCTGATTGCTACCAGCACCCGGTCAAAGTCCCCAAATTGTGACGCCGAATCACATACCACGACGACATCCGTAGTACACAATCGATACGTACTAGCTAGACCGCTGCTGCTTTGGCGCGTGTGCACTTGCCCGTGCTCGTGGTCATGACTTGCCGATCAAGTCAATTAGTCCAATCCCTTCTCTTGGTTTGTTTCATCTGAAGAAGGTTGCAGTGGATGGCCAGAACCCTTGGCCTGCCCTCAGTGCCACTGCTCCCCAAGACAAGCGACCATCGATATTAATAGTTTTGCCCATTTCTTCTGCGGAGCGCACGCTGTCATTTGCTCACGATGAGTAGCATGGAGGAAGTTATCAGCGCCAATCACCCACCGCCAATCGCTACTGGTTCCGGTGGCTTCTCCTCCTCCTTTCTCCGCCGTCAAAGGAAAGATAGTACCGCCGCCTCGAGCTCGAGCTTAACCTCGACCTCTACCTCGACGGCGACTGATCACCACGACCTCCCTCCTCCCATCCTGCCTGACACCGATCACTCTGCTCGATCGATCGTCGCATCTAGCTCATCCCCAGTCCGAAGGAAACCCCTGCCGAGCAATGCGTCGCCTGTGATCTTCTCTAGATTGTCCCAAGGTTCATCTGTATCTTCACCACTACTCTCTCCGCCGCCAACTCGAATACCTCCACCCCTACTACCGCAAACACCACCTTCGTCTAGACCTACGGTCCCAGCTGGCAGACAATCAATAGACTCCTCTTCAAGGCAGCTTGAAACCGTTGACGAGATACTCCCTTTTGTCCCAAGGGATCTTGACCGGTGAGTGCATCCTTGGTGCTTTTGTATCCTTGTATCACAAAACCCTCTTTATCTTATCACAAGCTCCCTTGCACGGATTGTCTGAGCTTTATTGTTCCGGAACGTTATTGCTTTGGTATATATGAAACAAGGAACTTGAACTAATCAGAATATGGCATTGTTCCAGCTACCCTCGAGGCCAATCTCCATTAATCCCCTTTCCCATTGACACCTCTCGCACCTACAAAGACTTCCAGCAAAAACAGTCCAGTTTATATTACGATAGTGTCGACGACGACGACGTCTATCTGCCGCATGGGACCCCTATCCATTCCCGTCTTTCAAGCGAGCCTATCATCCCGGTTTTGAGGTCGCCGCCTCCGTCTACTCATCATAAGAGGTCCGAGACTATGGCCCTGCAGCCTCCTCAGAGCCGGCCTCCACCTCTACATCTTGACGCCAGTCTAACAGCGATGCCCAGTCCAGGTGACAAACAGCCGAAGACGCCTGGTAATAAAATCACTTCATTCTTTGGATGGAAAACAGCCTCTTCCCCCGGAGCGGAGTCCACAAGCACCGAGATTAGTGACACCGGCCGGTCCCCATTGCCTTCGCCCTTGCCTCAATCTGCCAGTGCTCCCTCTTTCACCACCAAAGGCACTTCTTCTTTCCCTACTTCGATATCCGAAAACAATATTCATGGATTCCCTCTACCACCCGCCCGTATGGGATCTCTCAGCGGCCCGGCTTCCGGCAGTAATGGGGACTTTATGAACAAGATCTCAGAGCTCGAAGCTGAGCTTCGAGAAATCAGTTCCGAGCTTGCTGGTTCCATTCGTCGAGAGATGGATCTAGAAGATCTCGTTGAGAGGTTCCAGTTGGAGTCACACAACGATGCCAACAGAAGAACAAGTGATTACTTCTCGGACTCTGGCATGAGTGGTTCGATACGAACAGGAACAGACAGCGGCAAGGTAGAAGATATTGAGCGGATCAAGCGAGCCGCCGAGCAGGAACGAGCTCAGTTGAAAGTCGAGTTGAGTCTGAAATGGCAAGAGGAACGTTCAAAGCGAGCGGCTTGCGAGTCACATGTCCAGATTTTGGAAACTCAAGTTCAACAGGTGATATATTCGCATGTCTTGCTATTCTATTAGACTAACGGGCTTACAGTTCCGTGCTCAACGCGTCGACAACTCGAATCTATCCTCAAAAACAAGGGAACTGGAACTTGCTTTGGAAGACACGCGACGAAAGCTCCTCGAGGAGAGACAACTAAAGGACAACTTTGAGGACTTGCTGACAGCTATGCGCGTAGAATTAGAGCAACTTCGAAACGAGCGTGATCACTTCCGTGATGAGGTTGTACCTGCTTTGCAGGCAGGACAAAAGAACCGCTTCCAAGCCATTGCAGAGGAAGACGGCGTTGTTCGCAATCGTGGTTCGATGGTTGGCTTGTCGAGATCAAACTCGTTGGCTCGCATGCCGAAGCGGTCGAGTATGGCTGGTGGTGGTCTATCACGATCGAATTCCATATCAGCAGGAAATAATAGCAGACAGGGAGAGTCACGCGAATCATTGGCGGATCGAGTAAAGGACGTTGAGGCCCAACGGGATGCTTTGCACCAGGCATTGAAGAGTCTTTTAGATCGACAGGCATGGCAGGCTCGTGAAAATGAGAAGCGGATCACAATACTTGAGATGGAGCTGACCAAGGCCCAAGATATTGGTTCTCCCCGAAAGCTGGGCTATGAGAGGGAAGTGCGCAATCTTCGAGAAGAAATTAACCTCCTTCGAAGGCGAGCGGACGATGCTCTCGAGCAAAAGTGGCAGTGCGAGAAGGGTCTAAGTGGTCTGAAGATGGATTTGGACCGTGCAGAGCAAGAGACCACCTCATTGCGTATGCTCTTGCAGGAGCATGACATTGCACTACCGGAAGGAATGGATATGGCTTCGAACGAAGAAGGACTGGCCAATATGCAAATCACCTCATCGGCATTAGAATCAGCCTATCAACAACTGCAGGCAGAGATGGAATCAGCAGAAGCAGAATCTTGGTCTCCAGAAGACGTCAACCGTACTGAGAATCTAGCTGGACAGGTACGTCAGCAGCTCGAGACCAACAATGCTCTGCGCAGACGCCTTGCAGAAGCCATCGCCAAGGGAGAACGAGAACAGAAAATGTCTGCATCACGCATCAATGAGATGCAAAATCGGCTGAGGAAACTAGAGGACACCGTTATGGACGCCCAGCATCTCTCGGAAGATGAAATGGCCAAACACGAGGAAGAAGTCCGAGCATTGAAGGAAAGCCACAGTGTACAACTCATGCGGGCCAAGATGGGAATCAAAACTCCAGTCGCTCTGTCTCCTAACCCAGCAGCCTCACCATTCTCAGGAGCCAGATCTCCGCGACTTGACGTGACGACAACCGGTGAAGGCGTTCCATTGAGTGAAGCAGTCTCGGTAGCTAAGCTCGAAGTCAAGGTCAAGGAACTCGAGAAGGCTCTTCGCGATGCCGACTTTGAGATGGAAGAAGTCGTGCAACGGATGAACAAGGCGCAAATAGAGGTTGCAGAACTACAATCTGATCGGTGAGTTTGTTGCGTCCTATTTGATTTGTGTCTTTCTAATTGTGTTACAGGGACGAGGCACTCCGCCAAACTCGCCGTCTCGAGGCCGCCATAATGGCCGAACGCGAAAAAGTGAAGCAATATTAATGAACGCTACGAACCGATCTTGAACTTGTACAATATCAAGCCATCCTGAGTTTGCATTAAATATACCTATATACGTCTATACGAACCTCGAGACTCTTCGATTTTATTCTTCGACAGCATCGTTAGCCGACATCTGACTCCCATCTCGACCATATATTCTATACTTCTGTTCACGGTGGTTTATGACGATCAAACCCCGCGTTGTTTGCTTTTGGATACCCTTGAGCATATTTTTTTCTCTCTCTCTCTTCTGAGTCTCTCTTGGCGAATGAAAAGGAAGAGACGTCAAATCACGGACGGATACTGCATTTGGCATTCATTTTGTGCCTGTACATATTTCATGGACATTTGGAGTCTGGGGCGTGTGGGAAAACTGGCGCATGTATATACTAGTTATTATTATCTAGGTCAGACCGAAAGCGGTTGGCTACCTATTCTATAATTGTGTGGTGGTAATGTGTACAAGATTTTATTTTGCTAGTGTTTCTTACGAATAGTAGCTCTTAAAGGAGGTTAAGGATCGAGTGGTGTAGCCGATTTTTAACACATTACCATCGGAATGGATGTGGGACGCTTTCCAGTTGATTTATTTCAGGACCATGGACTGGAGCTCTTGAAGATAATCACGAGATTTCGTTGAATGACGATCCATACCCACAATGAGTCCGACAGAAAATCTGATATCTAACTTGGGCACGTAGGTGGCTAGCCCATCGACCATTAGAAACCCCTTTGAGCTTTATCAGGGGTTTCAACCATTTGACTGCTTGGACGCCAAAATAATGACCCCAAAGTATAACCTAGAAGCACTAAATTATAGCAAGTAGTCTTACTGACCAGACGCAACATAGTCAAAGCTCGAAATCCTGGATTCCCCGTGCGGGTTTTAAAACGTCGTACTTACTCGAGAGTAGTTGCTTTGCCGGGGCGAAGTCGTAGCGTACAATTGGGAAACGGGACCAGATTCTCACCTATGAGCCACTACTCAACCAATTTGCGCTTCTATCCTCGACAGTAGCAAGCTCCGGATGACCAATTGACGACTCGATGCAAGACTTGGACATCGATGTCTGAAAGAGCTTAAAACAGGGTCATATACACCTTACTAAAAACGGCAAGGTGATCGTTGAGCCGCAACTTAATCCTAGGGCTAGGGGCCAGGTTATGTCCTTCACCGCGAAGATAACTGAGTCATAGCATCAGTCAAGAATCCGACCGCTAATTTGGTGATATCGCAAATCCGATTTCAAGTGACTCGAGTGAGTCCACTGTTGTTACAATTGAAGCATCATGATTGGAACGCAAGGGTCCCGGATAGGGCGGAAGTGCTGGCAGTGACTGGGGCCTCCCGAGGAGTTGCCGAGTCCGTACTGAAGACCACTGGATCTCCAGTAATATTAGCGCGACAGAGACATGCCATAGTATCCAAGTGATAAGATAACTTAGGCAATGATCGAGGTACGCATCAATGATCGCTTGACTCTCTACCAGAGACATATAGCCTGTTACTGGTAATATTCTGCGAATATCAGACAGCATAGTAAACAAGAATGTAACGATGGTACGAAACTTGTATCAACTAGACCTGAACTAGTAAAGGAGTCTCAGAAATGGTAAGCCTGTAGCCAATCATATCTACTGAAAGAGTCTCATGGGCACTAAGTGGGCCAGCTGGTAATGGTACCTTGTATTGGAGGCACCACAGTTCCTACGTCACGCATCCGGCCATCTTCAGCCTTCACCCACCACTCTCTTTCGTATAAGCCGTCACACTCTTACTATCTTCCTGATCCTCGATTGTAACCATTTGTTTATTTTCTTCTTACCCCTCTATAACATTACCTTTCTCGCTGACCACTCTCCGAACTTGTTTCCGGTCTTGTCTAGAACAGACCGTGAAACGATCCCACTTCGGTCTAAGCTTTGATCGCTCGCTAGTTCATCGCTCGAAATAAGAAAAATGGCTGAGCATTGGCCTCATTTTCCATTCATTCCCTATCCAGCTTCGAAGCCTGGATATTGGAGTCCGGTGACATCGACCTTGAATTGGTGCGAGGAGGTATATTCTCCGTGGCATTTGTGACTGATAAATTGATTGCTGACGGTGGATCAACAGGATTACTATGCCACACCTTATTCTGCAGAAATTGTGAACTCGTTGACGAACTTGTTGTTCATGCTCTTGGGTATCAAGGGAATATTGAATGTCCGCAAACATGGCCACGACAAGGTGTTTGAGATTGCCTTTTACGGATACCTGCTTGTTGGCACGGGCAGCTTTCTTTTCCATTCTACGTTGAAGTGTAAGCCACTTTTCTACCCGTGTCCCATTGAATCCGTCGACTTACATTATTTGTCACGGTTAGACCCCATGCAGTTGGTCGATGAGCTCTCCATGATTTACACGACTTGTCTTATGTGCTACGCTTCCTTCTCCTACTCGCGATCATCACCAGTCAAGATATTCCTTGCCGTAGCGCTCGCCGGACTCGCGGTCTTTATCACACTATACTACCACTATCTGCAAGATCCCGTCTTCCACCAAAATGCCTACGCACTCCTCACCACCGTCGTCGTGCTTCGAAGCATGTACACCATGGAAGTCGCGCTGCGCCCGAAATGGCGCAAGTCCCGCGAGGAAGATCGCCTGGCCCGCGAGAAGCAAGGACTTCCGGTTCTGAGCAAGGAGCAACAAGAGTACGAGAACGTGCGTGATCTCAAGACACTGAACACGATGTGGCTCATGGTGGTTTATGGTCTGAGCATGTTCCTGGGTGGGTTCGCAATCTGGAATTTGGATAATTTCTTCTGCAGCACGTTGCGCAGTTGGAGGCAGCAGATTGGTTTGCCGTGGGGTATTTTGCTTGAGGGTCATGGCTGGTGGTGGGTACACCCTTGATCGCGGAGCCTTTGCGCGTTCGGTGGACTAATTTGTTCTGCAGGCATCTCATGACCGGAATGGGCGCATACCTCTACATCATCTGGGGAATCTGGCTTCGACACATTCTGAACAAGGAACAAGAAGAATACGTTCTGGTATGGCCGCATACATGGAGCGTTCCCGAAATCGTCCGCGCACCAGGTGTGCCTTTGAAAAAGACTAAGTAGACTGTGATAATAAGAGCCGGGCTTTTGTTATTGAAGTCGGAGGGATAGATGTGCTGTCAGGTCACAACACATGAAAGGGGGGCCCCGTTGCGTTGATTGGCGCGGTCTGATCAGTTCATAGAGACGGTCTGCTTGAAAAGACGGTAACGCGAAGGGCTGTTTCTACCTGTGGAGACTGCGGAGAGAGAGGCAGCGAGCAGAGGGCTTGCATCACGCTCATTGTAGCATGGAGGGTATGGATGATGTTTGACGTATTGCTAGAAAATCCCATAGACAATGAATGTCCTTTCTTCATCTTTTCTGGTAAACATACAGGAAGCGTTCCATCTATGCTCTTACAGCTTCGGCTTAGAATTCCCATCCGTTGTCTTCGCAGCCCTCGCAGGCGGCGGACCGACCTCCTTCAACCACCTCTCATCAACAGTCGACTTCTCAACCAGCGACTTCCCACTCCACGAATTCTGAAACGCAGCTTCTTCCTCTTTCCAGCGTTGCAACTCTTTCCCAAAAAACTCGGCTGCAGCCTGCGCGCATTCCGCAACCGCTTCTTGCGCCAACAAATGGCCCTTGTCCGGCAAGTAAACTGATTTGACTCTTCCAGCCGGCACGCCGCCGCTGCCACCTGGGCCGATGCCGGTGTTGTCCATTTTATCTTTCATCATAGATGGAAGACACATGAACGATTGTCCGGCAAAAATATATAACACACTAGGCCTTACGCGCGGTAGTTGAGAGAAGACGAAATTCGGCTCCATCCGATAGAATGGGAATGTATTCGGGCCATCCGGCAACAGATCCGGTGTCTCAAACCTATCTGCAGGTCTTTCCTTCTCACGATCATAATCATAGTTCGGCCTCGAAAAAGTGAAAACTTCCTGATGCCGCGTCGTGGTCAATGTGACTGGCTTCTCATCTCCTGAAAGTTTATGTTTCGATGGTTCTGGATGAACCACAGTTGGTAACTCCCGAAGACCGTATTTGATCCATCTGTCTAGGACGCGCGGATTCCAGGCTTTGTAGAAAGGGCTTCTTTTGAAGCTCTCTGCTGCTGCCTCGCGGGACGGCCAAATGTCACGCCGATGGGTCGAGAGGATGGTGTTCATGGGAACGAAGCGACCTTCGAATTTGTCAGGGTATTGGGTTGATTCGTTTTGGATGACGGGATCCAACAAGACTAGACTGTGGAAGAGGCGGGGTTGGAGAAGGGACAGATATGTCCTAGGATATATTAGAGTCAAAAGAATGTAGAATTGGAGGAGAAGATTACTGACAGTTGTGCTCCGCCCATGCTGTGGCCAAGTCCTACTATAGGGCGAGGCATCTCTTCACGCTTGATATTGATCAGATGCAATAGATCTCGTGAATGGTCAAACCAACTTGCTGCGCAGGGTCAATTTCAATTTCCCCCGAAATTCAAGGAATTGCGACTCACGATCATTTCCAAGCTTATTTTCGTTCAGCACACTACTCTGGCCTTGATGCGCCACATCAGCCATCCAGATACTGCGTATCCTGTAGCCATGTTTCTGTGACTGAGCATATATGTCCTCCCACAATGGCTCGTAGAGCTCCTATGTCACAGTCAGTACGGAAATGCCCGAATAAGCAACAGATATGCAGTTAGGTTCGCACCTTTGGAAATCCATTCGCATGCGCTGCGACAAAGGTAACGTCTCCCGGTTGAGGCTCGGGATTGTCTAATGGAATATATTGCTTCACAGCGAGATACAATGTTTCTTCCTGCGAGGTTGATGTTGCGCGAGGGTACTCTCTCAGATACTGCCCGGGAACGACGTGTTCCACGATGCGAAACGGGAACGCCATGATTGTACAAATGTGACACGATCAATTGAGTCGAGAAGTTGAATGAAAGGATTAAGTAGGGAAAGTCTATACGGAGAGTTGAATTGACAATGTTTCAGCTCTATATTTTGTTGAACTATCCGATGCAATTGCCGGGTTCTCCGCATTTTGCCCCTAGGCGCGTTCGTTGATAAGATAATTACCGTACCGTATCCGTAACCCTTACGGCATGTACCGAGGTTGTTACGAGGCGGCCGAATCGATCAGAATGGATACTATCATGAGGTATATCAACATCTTTTCTTTCCAAATATCTCTAAACAAGCAACTTTGATTATCTTAGACATTGCCCTTGATGATGTCAGCAGCCTTCTCGGCAACCGCAAACACAGTCGCCTGAGTATTTCCCCGGGGAATAATAGGAATGACACTGGCATCAACTACCCTCAGATTCTGCGTGCCGTACACCTTGAGATGAGAATCGACGACACCACCCTGCTCACGCGGCAACATGGCCGCGGTACCAACGACATGGTAATGACAAACTATTCTATTGCGAGCTAATTCCTTCGCAGTCTCGAGGCTCATATCCGGAGACGAGTTTTGCAACCGCCGGCCATCAGCCTTGAGCAGAGAAGCCAGTGGCTCGGTCCGTGCAAGTGTTTCCAACCACCGCACGTGGCGGGCATGAAGCTCTAGATCCAATGGATGCGAAAAGAAGGCTGGATCAAAGACTGGGAGGGCCTTGGTATCGGCAGAAGCGAGATGGACCGTTCCGCGAGAAAAGGGACGATTCAGAACTGAGACGATGCTGACAAAGTTCTCTGGTTCGGTCATTCCGAAGATTCCTTTTGGGCTAGGCCCCCTTTCGGGGAGGATTTGGAAGGGAGCCATGGTGTATTGACCAGTGGGCTCTTCTCTATCCTCGAGCATTCGCCGAAGTAATTTGTACTGTGTTTTGAGGACCGGCGAGATGGCTTCGTTGGTCAAGTACTTCTCGAAGAGAGCACTAAGCTCGCCATCTTGTGACTCTGGCAGTGGCATGTATGCAGAAGGTAGAGGGCAGAGGCCCAAAGGACCAGCACCAGACTGTTTCCAGGCGGCCATCGCCGCAGCTGCAATATCGGGATTGCGAAGGGCTTCGGCCGTCATCTGCCCTTCTGCGACTTCCCAACTGAATGGGACGAAGCCGTGTTCTTGGAGGTTCTCGCCGACGTTGGCATTATCGATGACGGTCTGTATGCCGTGGTCTTGGAGGAGGGCGCTGTTGCCGATTCCAGATAGCTCTAGCAAGTGCGGTGTCTTGATCGAGCCTGCAGCCAGAATGACTTCTCGCTTGGCAGACACGGTCTTCTGGGCGCCTTCTTTGTCAGTGTACAGAACTCCCGTCGCAATAGCATCTTTGTCGCCATCCTTCTCAAGAAGGACCTTGTCCACAAGAACCTCCGTCACGACGCGGAGGTTCGGTCTTTTGGCCACCTCTTCGTTGTAGTATGCCACGCCAGCGTGACTCCGCGCTCTGGTCGTGGGTTCGATACTGCCCGGTCCGCAGAACGCTCCCTTTGCAACACCAGACATAGGATCGCCTGTCAACTTGTGGCCGAGGTTCTCAAAAACCTTAGGCCATGCTCCACTGAAAGCTGGAAACGGTCCATCGCCAAAAGAGACATGAATTGGCCCATTTTGTCCCTGTACAGCAGGATCAATATACTGCAGTGAAAGCTCCTGCTTTATTTCGTCGGACGGCGGAGTCAAGGTTTGCGACTTTCTCAGATAGTGTGAGATTGTTTTCCAGTTCCAGCCATCGTTGCCTAATTCTTCCCATGCATCGATATCGGTTCGGCTAGGGTAGATGACCATGCCCAGGTTGATGGCAGAGCTGCCACCGAGGGTTCGGCCGCGAGGCTCGGCGACGCTTCGTCCGTTCAGTCCCGCCTATGTAGACCATGTCGGTCAGTGCTTTCTATGTATCCTTTATGCGTAGAGCGTAGGTTGAATGTACCTGAGGAACACTGGTGACACACCAGTCGAAATCAGGATCGAAGTAGGTACTCGCTGCGAGACCTGGAGCTGCGATCCGGGGATCACTAACGCGATTGCTTCCAGCCTCGAGGACAAGCACGCTGACCGCGGAATCCTCGGTCAAGCGGTTGGCGACTACGAGGCCTGAGGTACCGCCCCCTACAACAATGTAGTCATATTGCTGGCGCAACTCAGTAAGCGATGAGGTGTCGATGGATGCCATTGTCAAAGGTGGATGATTGCGGGCAATCTTAGAGTCGAGAGTGACCCGCGTTCGCATATATTATATTAGACATCGGAACACTAGGTAGACTCAGGAGTCAGGAATACAATGGGTCTGGTTACTCATAGACTACTGCAGGTTGACCAAACCGGAAGAACTTTGAAGTGTAGTATTCGGTCCACGTCTTATCTCAAGCAAATGCAACGACTATTTACTCGGACAACGTCTCCTGACTCCTAATCCGCCATTGCAATATGACAGAGAACGGTCACCACGTGCAGCTCGTGGCAGATAACCCCTGCAGCACTTTCAAAAGACATTCGAGACACCACAACGGGTATGCCTGGTAAACTCTTAACCGTATGCGTGGTGCAGGGGTGGACCCTGTTACCAGCCAACTTGAACAGCCCCAATCGAGTCAATACGCACGAACCCATACTTCTCCCCTGAGTTCTGACTAGGCCCGTCTTTGATAAGAGCCACAACCGAAGCCTAAACCTTGTACCCGGCGTGATTGACAATTGTGGAGGACGCAGGTTTGTCATTTGGAAAACTCGAATCCCGAGAATCGGGTTTCTGAGAATGTTCAGGTGTATCATTGATAGTGTAGATCATCAGGGCCAAAGTGAAGGACGTACGTATTGGAGCCTACCTAGGTATATGCGAATGGGGACCGTCATTATCAGGTACGGCCACGGCTACCCACGGGATCTGCCGAGCTGACACTTTGACAGCCTCGAGTCGAAACAGTTCCAACTTTGGATATTTACGCCTGGTGGCTCGGCGCACGACGATTGACGACGTTAATTTCGCTAGAGCTCCATGTCAGAGCGGAGTGCTTACTGTTCATGGTGGTAGCTCGGTAATCCACTACCTACTCTGTGGTCCTGTGCCGCATTTATGTCTCCAGCGAATCCACCGTGGCCAGGGGTTGTGGATGAGTCTCAGCGATATCTACGCGACAAGGCTTGACGGTCTTCTCTGCGCCGACTCATCGATGAAAACTCTCTTAACACAGTTTTCCGTTGATGATTCTCGCCGTGACTTTATCGGTGATGCTCACCACCTAGGCTCGATCAGACTGCGCGGCCCAGCGAAGAAGCGAGGGAGCAATAAGAATGAGATTATTATGTCCGAGTGCTAGCTCCACCAGGGCCCTCGAGCCTAAAGTAGGCTTCTTACAGTCTAGCCCCCGCCTATAAAAGCCACCCCAAAAGCGCTACTGCAAGTATGTCACGATATCCCAGCGACTTTGGCGGTATCTCGTCCGTGAAGGTTTTGGGGTTTGCCGTTTGGTCCCCACGAGGCGGCCAGCGATGTCTGAGATGCCCACAAGCCCCGTTCAAGAAGCCGTCTGGATTGGTGCCTTGTAGAGAAAGTTTGAGACCGTTGTAAAAAAGCATGGAGCAGACTCAAAGTTTTATAACGTTTGGTTCATGCTACTGGAGCTGGACCATTGTTGGTTACGGGTTTCAACTCGTCTCTATATGCCGAGTATTAAGACTACGCTCACGAGATTTCCAATTTTCGTCGCATGAGACAATCTAGCAGCGATACAGTTGGAGCCAGAATCACGGACGCGGTGATCGCTACCATCTTTAGATGGTCCTCAGGGTTGGTGATAGGTGAGAAGCTGATTATGCGTTGCAAATTGAAATATCCTTGGGGCCCTTCTTAGTATACGTATCTGGAATAAACGGCCGCCACAACTCACAAGCGCGACATTTCTGTGCATTTTCGGTTGGATTTTAGTCGATGATTTGAACGAACACATCCCTCGCGACATCAAATTTAGGTAATTGCCGGAAAGGCTTCACTTCATCATGACCGTCACATATGCGCTGGACACTCCATTGACTCGAGGCCCATGCATCGCGGTGACTGTGCTCGGTGCCATAAGCACCATCACCACAATCCTGCGGTTCTTTGCGTTGCGTATAAGAGGAATGAAGCCGGGAGCGCCAGAATGGCTCATCGTTGCGGCAATGGTAAGAATGACTCTTGTGCCTGGATTGAAAAGATCTCGAACTGACAGTTGGTGAAGGTTGTTATTTATATTGATATTGCTATCGAGTATATTCGTACGTTTGACCTCTCTATCATCATTGAAATTGGATTCTCATAGAAAAATCCCAGTCACCATCCTTGGTGGAGCAGGTCGAAAAATCGGAGAAGTCGACCCGTCATCAGTGATTCTCACGCTCAAGGTACGCAGTTTAGGTCTGCATTCTCTGTTGATCTGCTGACCTCGATAACCATGTCGCAGACAATTCTCCCCCTAGAAGCCCTCTATGGAGTCGTCCTAGGGCTCGTGAAAACATCCATCATGCTCTTCTACTTTCGCATCTTCGGCTCCAAACGGAGCTTCCGAATCAGCGTCTTCTTCACCATGGCCATCGTCTGGGCATGGTCTCTCAGTGTGGTTCTAGAGACGGTCCTTCTCTGCCGACCCTTGGCATACAACTGGGACACCACCATTCCCGGCACATGTGGCAACCGGAATGCGACGTATGTGGTTGCCGGAACACTTAACTTGATAACCGACTTGCTGGTCATGGCTCTACCTGTACCTCACATCTGGAAGCTTCAGCTCAACACAGCGAAGAAAGTGGCGCTGTCCGGTGTCTTCTGTCTGGGTCTGTTGTAAGTGTTCCTTCTACAGCGCCATCGTTGGTGACGATGACTGACTGCAAATTCAATAGTGTGTCCATCATCAGCATCATTCGTCTGGCAGCCCTCATGGCAATCGACTTCACCGACATCACCTATTCCGTACAAATGGGAGTCATGTGGACCGTCGTCGAGCCCGAGCTTGCCATAATCTGTGCCAACATGCCATTCCTCAAGGCAATCCTGTCGAAGATAGCACCCGGCTTGTTCTCTACAGCTCGCACCAAATACGGCGTCAGTGGTCCGCAATCGTTCGAACGCCTCCAGGATCCGCAGTACAAAAACACCCACGTGCTGAGCCGACTGGATCAGGGTACAATGAACACGCACCTTTCTACCACTCGCGGTACCGGAGAGCGGGGAGGATCAGAAGAAAGCATTCCAGACAACTTTTCAGATGAGCAGCGCCTTCACACTCAGCCTGATAAAAGCGGGATCAGAGTAGACCAGAACTTTGTTGTGAAGTATGGCCAATGACGCTGATTATAAAGTTAGAACAAGTATCTTTTGTATATACCAAAAAATTATGTATGATGCTAGTTAAGTACAGTACAGATCATGTGCGGCGTTCTGTGTTGTGTATGCCTATCTATGGTTAGTTAGTTATCAGCAGCCGGTTTGATAATGGATAATTTGCCCACGTGACTCGGCGTTTGTTGCGCGCGTTCAACAAGCGCGTCATCTGCTCCGCGTTTTACTGTCAATTTAACAAACATTGTCAAATTGACCTCATCAAAATTTATCAACCCTTCCCCGCCCACAGACGAGTACATTCTTCGCCAAAGTGTCTACCTTTTTTCCGTTACATTACTTTTCATATTTTGATACGTATACAACAGCCTCCCGTTTGGGAGAAAGACGAGAACCATGGCCGCGCGCGGGCCGCTGTTGAGCGACTGCAAGATATGCGTCGCATGTAGTGATGCTCTCGAAGAAGATACTGTGATGCAGGTACGCGTCTGTTTTCACATCGAGCTCTTTCATCTTCAGACACTGCAGATATACTAAATCGGTCATTAATCTAGTTGGATATTTTAATCACAGAACACGGCGGAGAGGCAGTCATACACGAAGACCCAGCACCATTCCCACCCGTCGAGCAATTTACGCACATTATCTCCATGACGGCCGACTTTCCAGCATATCAATCCGCATGCGACGCCCTGATTCCAGTCGTCAAGCCCCAGTGGCTACAGAACTCCATCGCAAAAGGCAAATTAGCCAATCCCCGCCAGTTCAGCCCTGACCCAAGAATGTTTTTCAGCGATGTTGTCGTGACGTGCGGCGACATTCCAGATGGTGATAAAGACGCGATTATCGGCGGGGTCATGGCAATGGGTGGACTATACTCGCCTCGCGTGACCTCGCAGGTCACTCATCTTGTTGATCTTAGTATGGAATCTGATAAGGCGAAGATTATTATCTCCAAAAGCTTGGGCGCGAAGATAGTCTTACCTCACTGGTAAGTAATTCGGTATGCTATTTTTGATGTTATCGCTAATGACAGCTGCACAGGTTCGATGATTGCCTGAAACTTGGGAGGAGAATCGATGAACGACCATATACCTTGCCAAACCCCGAAATCTTGAGCGCTGGACCAGATGTGCCTATACGTACTTATGGCAGCAGAGATGTTGTGGGAGCATCTACACCAGAGCCTACTGCTTTGCCAACACCCAGTCGTTCACCGAACAAGCGCAACCTAAGTGTCTTGGAGGGCAAATTTGTCATGTTTTCTTCCGATCTTGGAGTCGGAAAGCATCTACTGGAGTCTATCGAAGATTTGGTTAAGCAAGGCAACGGCACTGTTACCCGTGACCTGAGAAAGGCAGACATGTTTATTTGTCGATACCGTGAAGGCTTTGAGTATCGTACAGCTTCGAGATGGAACAAGGACGTTGGCAATCTGTCGTGGCTCTTCTATCTCATCACACACAACATCTGGACATCTCCCCTTCGACGACTGTTGCATTATCCTATCCACCGCGAAGGTGTCGAGGGGTTCAAAAATTTGCGAATTAGTCTGTCCAACTATGCCGGTGAAGCCAGGGCATATCTTGAAAACCTCATTCAAGCCGCTGGTGCGGAATGCACAAAAACGCTCAAACAAGACAACACTCATCTCATCACGGCACATGGCAACAGCGAGAAATGTGCGGCTGCCAAAGAGTGGGGTTTACAAGTCATCAACCATCTATGGCTTGAGGAGAGCTATGCAAAGTGGAAAATGTTACCAGTCTCTGATCCACGATATACCCATTTTCCCAAGCGAACAAATCTAGGAGAGATCGTCGGCCAGACCAAACTTGACAAAGCTGTGCTCGAAAGGCACTTCTTCCCCGCCGACAACAAGGCCGATGAGAACCGAGTCATGCAGCAAAAGGACCAGAACATAGCCGCAAACGCTGAGGTTACCAAAACGGCTTCACCTCAGGGCCGAGCAAAGTCCATGGCCAAGTCATCGCCTGCTCCGTCAAGAACGACCGCGAGCATCACACCTCATACTAACAAGTCGTCTCGGAAGGCCTCAGATCTAGCAGAGGCAAAAACGCCAATCATTTCTCGGTTTCTAGCAGATGAAAAAGAAAACGTCACGCCCTCTACGACAAGCAGCCGAAAGTCTAAAGAAGCAGCAGCAGCACGTATCCATGAGATTGCTCCGGATATTGCACTCTACGAGAAGGAAAAGAAACGAGTTGGAGGCGTCGTTTATGGAGGACGGCGTAAGACAGATCCTGATCTTGCTGTTCCTGCAAAAAATAAAAAGCGACGATCCGCTGAGCCTGATGAAGAAGACGCCATTGGGGAAGAGAAGGATACCAAACGGCAGAAGAATAACAAGCTTCCTGTAACTATGCAATTGATGATTACTGGCTTTCAGCGATGGGTTGGCAATATGAAGAAGGAGGATGCAGATAAGGTGAGTTTTGCTAATTCTGATCTAATATACAAAGTACTGATCGATGCAGCGGCAACTTCGCAACCTCGGAATTGCCATCACTCAAGACGCCAAAAAATGCACCCACCTCGCTGCGCCGTCTATCCTGCGTACGCCTAAGTTCGTTAATGCCCTTGCATATGCACCCGTCGTTGTGCATATTGATTATGTCACCGAATGTCTTGCAAAGGATGAGTTACTCGAGCCAGATGACTTCGCCTTGGTTGATAGAGTTACTGAGAAAAAATCTGGTTTCAATCTGAAGAAAACTCTTCAGAGGGCAGCCACCAACAAAAATAAGCTTCTTCGCGGCTACAGAATCTGCTGTGTTGAGACGATTCGCGGTGGTTTTGATGCATTCAAGTCGATTGTCGAGGCTAATGGAGGCGAATGCACGCTGTTCCGGGGCCGGGTCTCAATGAATGATCGTCGTCGGGAAACTGGTACAGAATCGAGTGATGAAGAGGGTAACCACGCTATGAAACATGACGTATTTCTCATCAGTGGCGACGAGCCAGAACACGTAAAAGTCTGGCCCCGTTTCCGTCAACTGGTCCTCGAAGCTGGCCGGACACCACGTATTGTCAATGTCAACTGGTTGTTGGACATTGCCATGTCTCAGGAAATTGTCTGGAACGATGACTATGAGTACACCGATCGTACTGCTTGAATGGAGTATCTTGGACCTAGGGGGACCAAGATCGTACATAGTACATAGTGAAGATTCATGATTTATTGTCTGCTCATCGCTTGTGAAAGTTTTGGTTCTCGGCGTCCAGTTTGGCGGTCTTGTGATGCCCTTTTGTTTACACAGTGTCACTAGCGTGGAACGATACCATACATAGCATCAATGAATGAGTGCGGTTAGAAAAATTTGACGCCCTTTTCGTCGTCGTTGCCGAATACTTGAGCTTTGCCACTTTTGACGAGGACGTTTAACGATTTGAGCATGACGTCGGAGTCCATGCCGTGGAAATCTAATGAAATTCAGCTTGCGACGACACCCTTGTGTGCGGGAAATAATGACATACCTTGGGAAGTAGTAGCCTCTCCATGTATCAATTCGTACACCGTTAACACAGTATTCTTCTGCGCCGTCTCCTCAACCTGTTCTCCCGTCAGCCAAGTGTCCTCACTCCGTAGACATTCAACATACCCAATCCGCAATCACCTTGGCCCATTCCTCCGGTCTTCTCCACCAAATCCATGCAATCGTCTTTTCGCCTCCTCCTGCCGCAGAAGCAGGAACCCATTCCGCCCTCCGCCCTCCACCCCCATCTTCTTGAGGCATCGCCATCCAATCGACAATGATCCTCGCCTCTTGTAAGGCTATACGTTTCCTCATCTTCGCATTATAAAATAAAGGCGACTCAACAGCTTCAGTTAACGAGAGTCTCAATGTGCGATGGAAGCGGCACCAGTCGGTGATAAGGCTTGCCCAGCGACGCATTTGTGCCTGTCGGGTTTGAGCGTTGGGTTGTAAAGTGAAGAAGGCGGGCCAGTCGTATACTTCGGGAAAGATGTAGCCGGAGGGTGTTGTACTTCGGGGGCGAGCGGAAGTGGTGTTGCTGTGTTCGCGGGATGAGATGGTGCTTGCTGGGGTGAGGACGTTGACTGCCGTTGTGGGCGCGGAGAGGAAGGAGGTTGCGGGGAAATTTGTTGTCATCTTGTGTTTGTTTTGAGGATGATTATACGTTCTTGATTCGAATACACAGCAATCCGGGACTGAGCATATGTGGTGATGGTGCCTAGTGCGGGGTGTTCGTGTTGTATGAAGTGGACGATATGTCTTGTGTTCTTGTCGAGTAGTCCGAGTGAAGGCCGTGGGCTGCTCAAATCTTTGGGTCGACGATCACGAAATTCCAAGTCGAAAGTTGTGTTATGTAGGTAGGTAGAGGTGCAAGTAAAGTAGAAGTAGATATTGAAGCTGTAGATGGTCCCCGCTCTACGTACTATGTAGTAGTAGCCTTTCCGACGGAGACCCACTACGTCAGATCCACCACGAATTTTGACTTCAATTTTTTTGTCTTCGATCTGTTTTCTTTGACGACCACACTCGGGCATTCAATGCTTTGAGACATCTTCCAGCTACCTGGACCCGACTCTGTATACATCCACTTTATCAGCTTCTATCAATCCACTCATTTGGTCCGCAGCACTCACAATGCCTAAAAAACCTGTCCGTCGCAGGGACTACCTCGACACGCAAAAAACATTACGAGCGGAGGGCAGCACAATCGATCTGCCCAAGAAACGCTTCTATCGTCAGCGAGCACATGCCAATCCTTTTTCTGATTATGCTTTGGAATAGTACGTCTACATCTAGTGCTGCTCCTCGTTATTTTGCTTGTGAGGGGATGGCTGATCCACATGCAGTCCCTTATCCCCGGCCCATATGGACTGGGCGTCACATTATCCCGCTTTCGTAGACCCGGACGAGTCGAAGCTCACTTTGTCAGGCACGCGAAAGCTTTTGAGGGATGTCGAGGTTGCTGATATTGGATGTGGATTTGGTGGGTTATTAATCGGATTAGCGCCAGTGCTACCAGAGACGTTAATGGTTGGTACGTTTGACTGCATTTACTCACATAATAATCCCGTTTGAAGCTAACGAACGATATGTGTCCAGGCCTCGAGATACGAAGCCAAGTAACGGAGTACGTCAAAGTCCGCGTCGCAGCTCTGCGCAACCAACAGCTCAAACTCCGCGCCGCCTCATCATCAACCCCAACACCTCTCCCTACCACAGAAGAACCAGAAACTACAAACGATCAATCCCAAGAAGAACTGCCCGAAGACGCCCCCGCCCTTCCAGACAGCAATCAACAAGCCCAAACCCTAATACCAGGCGGCTACCAGAATATCTCCGCTATCCGCGCCAACACCATGAAATTCTTGCCTAGGTTCTTTGAACATCACCAACTTTCAAAGATCTTTATCTGTTTTCCCGACCCGCACTTCAAGGCTCGCAAGCATAGGCAACGTATCATCTCGTCGAGTCTGAACGCTGAATATGCATTCGTTCTGAAGCCCGGTGGACTGTTGTATACGATTACGGATGTAGAGGAGTATCATTATTGGGTTTTGAAACATTTTGGAGTTTTGGGTAATTCCACTCACCCTAACCATCGCTCTACGACTGAGAACGCGGCTGAGGAGAAGGAGGAGGAGGAGAAAAAGGGCAACGCAGAGGAAGAGGAAGAGGATGAAGATGAAGATGATGAGAATTCCGGCGTTGCGCGTGTCAGGGAATTGTTCGAGCGTGTAACGGACGAAGAATTGGCTGCGGATGAGTGCGTAAAAGTCATGCGCGAGGAGACAGAGGAAGGAAAGAAGGTTGCCCGGAATAAGGGGCCTAAATTTGTGGCTGTTTTTAGACGGTTGCCGGATCCTGACTGGTCCATGTCGTAAACAACATACTAGAGGATAAGGATTACAGAAGTATTCAGCATTTGGGAGCACTCTTATCTTCTAATCAACCCAATCGCACAAAAATCCGAAACGAAACACCGCGAAAGATCTGCCAAAATGCTCGCACAAGTCCAGCTGACCGTACCTTAGCCCAAATATAAACTTCAAATAGCATCACGCCTTCAAACGTCTAGCCTCACAACCTTCGCAAACCGCCAGCTGCACGGGTCCACCTATAATGCGACCCTTGGCAGTACGTTTCGGCTCGCCCTCCTTTACAAAGAATCGTCCTTCAGGCCCAAAGCCGCCGCCGCAGCTATGACAGACGAAGCATTGATCGTGCCACTGGCCGCCGAGAGCTGTGACGACAACATCTTCCAAAACTGGCTGCTTGCAGCCGAGGCAGCGCGATGCTGTGCGACGGGAGTGGCAGCGGAGACACCAGGCAAAGCCGTCTTTCTCGACGAAGGGTTTTTCCTGTGAAAAAGGCTGTATGAAGACTATGTCAGTATTCGGATAAAACAAATTTGAGGTGATGAGCGACGTACATCGCCACATTCGGCGCAGAAGAAATGACCAACGTGCCATTCAGCACCGCAGGCAACGACAACTTCGCCTTCAATGGGGGTCTTGCAACTCTTGCACCGCGGGCTGAACAACTCGTGAAAGTCAAGATGGCAGTAGAATCGCAACACGCGAGCCTCGTCGTCTTCAGACGCAGCTTGAGTAAGTCTCTCTTCTCGCTTTGTGTCTGGTTCTTGGTAGAAGGCGACGCATTCGAGTCCGGTGCCGCAGTGGTAACAAGAGAAACATTCAGGGTGAAATCTGGATCCAGCGGCCGTGACTACTCGACCTTCAATAGGTAACGCACAATTCGTGCAGGTTGCAGTAGGGACACCGGCTCTTATGAAGGGGGAATACCATTTGCCTTGGGAAGTGGGCTGCATGCCTTGCGGGTTATCGAACTTGCGACGCCTCGATGCAACAGACTCCGACGCGCCGGTGGTCTCTATCCTGGGGGGTTCGACAGCAATTGATGGGACGTCCTCTTTCGGTTCGTCGGGGAGACTGATGGATGGCACGCTGTCAGATGTGCCTACCACATTGATCACAGGAGGGCTGTCTTGAAAGTTGCTCTTTTCCTCCGGAGGCTCCCATGCCGGATCAAAGCTCACGATAGGCTGTCCTGGTCGGTCACTAACTGCTGTAGGCATGGGTAATTTCGCACTCCGGTCCTTTAGTTTCATGCTTGTAGCTGCTCGGATATTGTCACTTCGAACTTCCATTCCATTTTTTATGCGCACCTCCTCCTCTTGTTCTGCTGCCTCTTCCTTCTTCAATTCCTGAGTAGTCTGCACAGGCCCACTCGTCGTATATAGGGGGTTTCGTGTCTGAGTCGGCGAATTCTTAAATATGTCGACCTTGTTCTTTCTGTCAAAAGGAGAGTTCCTAACTCGCACAGGCAGATTCGCGCCTTGCGGTAGAGAATTTCTGGGTTTGGCTTTGAGAGCAGATCGTGCAGCTGTAGATGAAGGCTGGCCGTCATTTTGCGCGGTCGCGTCCTCCGGCTCTTCGTATATCGAGTCTTCTGGATTGCGAAAAATGCCCTTTGAGGATTCGTTACTCACTGTCCTCGCTCGTGGCGCCACGCGACGGGCTTCGGGTGCCCCATCTTCTGAAGGAAGGGCGAAGTTAACTCTACCCTTCTTCTTAATACTGTCTTTCGTAGACGCGCTCGAACTTGTCGTTGTCGGTGATTGTGCCTCTTCATGACTACCCGCTTCTGACGGGGATTTTCTATGATTATACTGAACATTGGTGCTAGGCGTAGCCTGGCTCCTAGCATGACTCCCCTTCTCCAAATGTTGTCGAAATCGATTCGTGCCGTGTAAATCAGGATTGCGATAAGCAGCGTTCGGATTCTTATAGGCAGCCCCCGGATTCTGATGCTCCCAAACCAACTTCGAAGCTTCATCCTGCGCAGCAGAATGCAATCGATCCTCATCCTGCAAATCCATCTCCTGCAGCGCATCCCGCAAAGAGCGAGCTTCTTGCTTCTCCATCCAGCGCGAGCCGCTCTCCCGATACATCACACCAGGCGACACGGGGCCACAATGCTGCGAACCGATTCTGGCGCTCGGCGCATAGCTTGAGTTCACAGAATAGCCACTTGGCTGCTGAACCAGGGGACGTCCGGCGAAGCTGCCACGATTCAGGTCCGATGATCGCCTGGTATTCGACATGGCGCTTGCTGAACGAGGCGGGTATGGCTCGGTAGGGGTTGTTTCGCTGGCCGCTGAGTCACGCCATTCGTTCATCGATAACGCGGATGTAGCCCGTGGATGGGGTTCTCCGGGGGCCCTGGACACGGAGTTGGTGGAACGCGATGGGAGAGGACGAGAACCATTTGGTCTCGAAGGGCGACTGGAGCGGAGGTCTTTCAGGTAGCTGGCTGGATGTAATGCGCATTCAATATTAGGATAACGATCTGACGCCGCGACTGGGTTCGGCCTTCCAGAACTTACCAACTTGGTCATCAGACATATACGTCGGTCCCGGAGGACTGACTTTTCTCGAGGGATCCTTCATGCGATTTCTGTGTATCATGGTGGGCGATGGTTGCGTTCGTTGACCGTGGAATGTCAGCGATGCCTCTCAGTCCAATCAATGACAGACCGAGCAATGTGAGCGATCGGGGGATATGCGCTGTGTCTGTGCAGTGTTTACATCCACAGACTTGGGGGAACCGACGATCTGGGCCGGACTCCACAATGCGGGCTATTGATAACAAACAGGTTTACTCCGGAAACCGATTAAGGGAAGATTGGGTGGGAAAGATAATCGAGATCAAGAGCTAAGAGTCAAGAAGGTGACTCATTATATAGAGTCTGTACAAGTGATGCGAGAGTGAGTTGGATGAAATCAAGGATTTGCTGGCTACATACGTATGTAGGCAGGAAGCAGAAGCTATGACCATCGGACAACAAAGCATCGCATCCACTGTTTATGCTTATCGCCAGCAGTCGTAAGATTGATCCCTGGGACAACCAGATCCTCGAGACTCAATGCTTAAGAGTCAGCCGCCACTGTGGGATACATCATGAGGCTATCCGATGACTGTCTTTTCTTTCCAGTGTAAAAGACGTAGTTAGATTCGGAAACAAACACAACAAAACATCGACACAGACGCAAACAGATCGTCGCGCGGCCAACCGCGGGGCAGCCCCAAAAATACGGTGATACGTAATATGTGTTATAATACCGATCTGTATAGTTACTGGCCCTAGGATGTCCAAGCCGGTTGACTCATCATTTTGTTTTCATTAACTATTGACTAAGTAAGTATGGGTGGCTATCTCATAGTGTTTGATCATGCTACACCTGTCCCAAAATGAGCATTCGCACTTTGCGTTTGCCTGCGCCACGTCCGCCCTCTTCCTTGACCGAGCTGACATTCACCTGCACTCTTTCGAAGAGTTCCACCGTTAAGGATCGTTCGGTCTCCGGATGGTTCTTGTCCCAGACACGGAGTGTGTACTCCTCAGCATCATACTCGCTCTCCCGTCGGTGGGCAACCTCCCTCATCTGTTCGGGATCGTGTACATTGGGGAGTACCTTTTCGCCAGGCAACATGAAATCTTCCAATCGCACAATACCCTCGATACCGAAGCGAGGGACAAAGACAACCACACCGTTCTCAAAAACGCGCATGATGTATCCTTCTTCATCAACGCCGAGGTTCTTGTCATTACCCTTGTTCTTGGCCATCATCTCACCCCGGGCCTTCAGCGCTTGACCGACATAGTACTCAATACTGGCTCTGCCCGCAAACTGCGCATTGCGATGGCGGAAATTGATGTTTTTGCAGACATCCTCCAGCTGGCTTCTTCGACTGAGACCTTCTGCTGAAGTATATCCAATGGCAGCGGCAAGTTGTCGATGAACGATTAGATCGGCATAACGACGGATAGGGGACGTGAAATGTGTGTAGATAGGTGAAGCAAGTCCGTAATGCCGAAATTCCGCTTCGGCGTGTTGACCAGCGGTAAAGTATTCGGCCGACGTCATACAACGAGTAGCTAAAATACGGACCAGTGTATTGAAGAAGGGATTCTTCGGGTCAACACATTTATCTAGCGAATCGGCCAAGGCTCCTGAACTAGAAACGTCGAGGTTGAGACCTCGCTTCTTTTGAAGCTGCGCAGCCAGCTGTTCAAAATTCTGTGGAGGAGGTGATGCGTGTCTTCGTAATAGAGCAGTCTGGGGGAATGCGCTGTAAATCTTAGAAGCAACTGTTATGTTGGCGAGAAGCATGAACTCTTCAACAAGGCTGTTCGTCGCCAGATGCGCCTTGGTCTTGACATCAGTAAGCGGGTCATTGAGTTCTGACTCGGTCTCGATCCGAATTTCCGGAGACGCAAGGTTCAGGGCACCTGCATCCATACGTTTCTGTCGGAGTATCTTGGAAAAGTGCAAGAGTGTGCGCATACTTTGAGTTAGGTCATCAGTCTGAGACGCATCGTCAATTCGTAATTGGGCTTGCTCGTAACTAAATGCTTCACGAGACCGAATGACAGATTTTGTAAAATCTGATGATACAACCTCCCCATTGGGTGTTATTTCCCAGATTGTAGAAAAGGCAAAGCGTTCTACATAAGGTTTGAGAGAGCACAAATCGGTTCCCAGAAGCATTGGAAGCATATCAATTCTCTTGTCCACCAAATAGACAGTCGTACCACGCAAACTAGCTTCCATGTCCATAGCGTTATTTGGCTTGACGAAGTTGGATACGTCGGCAATGTGAACCCCAACTTCGTAGTTTCCATTTGGCAGAAGGCGTGCATGTAGAGCATCGTCAATATCTTGACATCCAGGAGGATCAATGCTGCAAACCAGGAGTTCTCGCAGATCCCGACGTTTCTGCCAACCAGGATGGTCCATATCTGTAGGTACCCTCCAGTCATGGCCCTCAGAAGGTAAGCAGTCCAGAACCACTTTCGGGAATGGTCGGTATTGTACGTCATACTCAAGAAGGAGAGCCTCTGTTTCAGCACCTTTGGTTTCCAGTTCTCCCAGTGATCGCACGAAGTGGCCGGTGGGATACCGAGAGTCACGGTCCCAGCTGTCTACAGTCACCAGAATTCGTTGACCGAGAAGCTCTGTTGCTTGCCGAGTCCTCATTCGAATCTTGGGTATACGCTTGTCCATGGGAAGCACAAAGACAGTTTGCTGACGCCTTCCTGAATTTCCCTGTAGCGACGTCGATGACGCATCGACGTGTCCAACATATTGGCGCCAGTTTCGCTTGATGATCCCCACAATTCGAGCAGTTGGCTGGGCTTTTCCCTCGGCAATTGTACCATGGGCTTTTTTCACTTCTTCCTGAAGAGCTTTTTTTTCTCTCTCGCTCACAATAACTTCCGTCTCTTCATTATCCGGATCCTCGTTCTTGGTGACTGCTTCTTCGTCTATGATCTTTGAAGACGGTGACTTCCACTGGTCCTTTGGTAGAACTTCCACAACAACTACATCTCCAGAAACAGCTCGATTGCTGTTATCACGCCCGAGAATGAGTAGCGATTTCTCAAAGGCAGGAACCTTCACAGATCCCTCCAAGTAATTGTACGGTGAAATATTGAATATGCCTTGGTGCATCGTTCCCGCTCGTACGCCCGTCATCATTTTTGACATTGTGTAATATTCCGGGTAAAAGAATTCCGTTCTCTTTCCCCTCTCCTCGCGGGAGTCATTGATCATGTCGATCAAAGTATCGGAGTCCTCGAGACCTGTAACATAGGCAGCCAGCGAGAGAGCCGTCACGCCTTCTTCTTTCGCTTTGCGGAGGTTCTCTTTATCATCGGTGAGCACAACAATTGCCGGAATGGTCTTTCCTTTGGTGGCTTGACGAAGATGCCCAGTGTACCACTTGGCGACCGTGCGCACAGCCCGATCGTTTCGGTCATTGATTGATTCGTCATTTTGTCGGCGAACGTAGGTCTCGAGGCGGAATTCGTTGAAAAATAAATAGAATCGTTTCTCGTCCGACTTTATAAGAGAAATCAGACGGTTATAAAGGGGCAGCGAAAGATTTCTAAGCTCCTCCAATACGGTTTGCAGAATGATCACGTCATAGAATGCGCCAGTGTGCTCAAAGACGTCCATCCCATTCAACAGGGCATTTGTATCCGGCACGATATAGTGGCCTTGAGGAAAGGCTGTCGTACCTGCAGGGCGATCGGATAGAATGAATGGTGCAACTATTTCCCAAAATCAATTGTTACTGACAAGTTTCGCATGGCACCGTCCAGGGAGAGTCACTTACTATTTCCATTTGCATCTGCCGGAGCATACGTCGGACAAATTGTACATAATTGCGAAGAGCAAGGGATATCTTGTCTCAGATATAATTCGCGAACAATTTTTTGTACTTTGCCACTTTTTGTCGACCTGATGAAGACTTTGCTGGACACATTTTGAGCCTGCGGGTTCGAGGAAAAATCTCTTCGCAAGCTCTTCATTTTGCTCAGTGTAAAAGTGAAAGACAGCCGTTGCTTCTGTAAGGGTGTGTTCGAGTTCGCTCGAGATGAGCTCTGATTGTGATGGACGAGCAAGCCTTTGACGTTATCATCAGTGAATCGATGAAGTAAAAAAAGGCAAGTGCGGCAGTCAACTTGTATCCACAGAGCTTATCGGCTTATCGCTCGCCATCACCCTTCAAGCGCACGCCATGACGATGCTCTCCTTCTCCTCTCTTTCGTACAGACCTATATATTTGCACATATTGCTGGCTCTACCTGGCTATCTTCACTCTTTGATTCTTATTGTATCTGCGCCTGACTTTTGAACGACAAAAAAATGGTGAAAATTGTATATATCTCGTCCCCTTCTCGCATCAAGTACACTTACTTATCCACTTAGGCTATAGGGCAGTTATGCTCAACAGCGAGCATGACACACAACCTCACCCAATGCCAAATTTTAGTGAAAAAAGCTATAGCTGCAGGCGCCAAGGTAATCGACTTCCATCAAAATTCATCTCAGCGATCCAGTGATCTGGCCTCACAGAGATGATAGGCTCTCTTTCTACCCGAAGCTACCGACTATATTGCTTCGTCAAGCGCTGAAAGTGTATCACTAGTGCGCTCCGTACAACAAAGTGAATTCGTTCTCGGTCTTCAGAAAGAGGCAAGGAATGCAAAGTTTCCGATTAATGTGGGTATACATGAACCTGCCCAGGGGGGTATTAAGTTGAAGAACACCTTGATATGGATTGATGAGCATGGAGAAATCGTACAGCGGTATCAAAAAATACACCTTTTCGATGTTGAAATTGAAGATGGGCCCATACTCAAAGAAAGCGCGTACGTTTCAATACATAAGCGGACATTACTATGTCGATCTGACGAGCATGGCAAAACAGGAGCGTTGAAGCAGGTACACAGATTCTTCCGCCGTTTGAAACTCCTGTCGGACGAGTTGGCCTTGCGATCTGCTTCGATGTAAGTAGGTTGACACAATAATGAGTCTATACGCTAACAGCTAGAAAGCTACGATTCCCCGAGATCTCCATAGCTCTGAAGCGTCAGAATGCGCAACTTATAACCTTTCCATCAGCCTTCACTGTGACCACAGGACAAGCACATTGGGAGACACTCCTCCGCGCTCGTGCCATTGAAACGCAGTCATACGTGATCGCTGCAGCACAAGTAGGAGCGCATAATGAAAAACGAAGGAGCTACGGACATTCTATGATAGTCGACCCGTGGGGGCAAGTGGTTGCGAAGTTAGGAGGCGAATTCAAGGAGCCTGAGATCGCGACTGCTGACGTCAGTTTTGATTTGATTGATAGAATAAGAAGGGAAATGCCATTACTACGCCGGACGGATGTCTATCCTGAGATATAACCGTTGCTATACTGCATGCCATACTCGAGTAGTTACAATACCGTCGGTTTGTGGGCTGAGGAGAACTAGTATACGTATCAATAGGAGGAATTGGTGAATTTGTCTTGCCGGGTACCTTTCGTAGTATCACTCGACCTGTTTAGATAAACCAGTCATTTTAACGATGATACATCCCATGAACCACCATCGTGTCTATCAAATCTTTTGTTTCCAAGTCATACATGACTGCCAGCATGCTGTCTGCCTTCTAAGAACACCAGTTCTCACACATAAAGTATGCTAATGAGTCATATTACGAAGACGGAAGAGGAAAGAAAAAAGACTTGTCTATCAACGTGTCCCAGCCATCTTTGATATGACTGCGGCACAGCAGATCAGAAAAAGATAATGAAGCCGTCTCTATGTACAGCGCAGTATAACATCATGGAAAAGTAAAATGCAAAGCCCAGCAAGATCGATCTTTATTTCTGAGCCTTCTCGGGATCCTCCAGGATACCCTCTGCTTCCAATCGTCGGCGAGCCTCCTCCAAGGCCCATGTTTGTATCCTATAGAAGATTTAGCAAAGTTTTTTTCTTTTTTCTTTTTCACTCTAGAACATCAAACGTTCGCACGCATTGCGAATATGTTCGTGCAATACGAAATATCAAGTTCAATAAACAAGGAGACTCACGAAGTGTCTGGCTTGAAGACATATGCAACACCAGCAGCAACCAAGCTTCCAATAAAACCAAAGTACCAGATGTTCTCCCATCCCTCCTTCACATACTTCTGACCGGGCTTGACGCCAAAAAGCCAACCGCTGGGCGGGTCGTAATGGTTACCATGATCCGCAGAACGAAGGCCGCTTTGCGTTGAAAAAGCACGACTAGTCTGTGGTGTGCGCAAGAGGCAGCGGGAGCGGAGAGCGATAGATGTAGCTTGACGCATTGTGAATGATGCAGCGCACTAGAGCAGCGATGGTCGTCAAGGGTACGAATGCAGAGTTGTATGTAGAACGATCGGGCGGTGCGGGCCGAATCCTTCAGGCGCTTTGAAGCTTCAGTAAAGACTGGAAGCAATGTCCGTGAAATGAAGATAACAATTGAATTCTCTTGATGGGCTGACTCTGGGCTGGTAGGCGACAACTTCTTAGTTAGTCGCTCTGGTTGATTGGGTTGACGTTGGAAGTAGCAGCGGCCGAGATTGAAGCTAACGTAGGAGGTTTCTCCGAAAAAGGCTCGGCTGTTGATGCCTTACGGGACAGGCATCAATTTAGTTATTGCCTCAGGCAACAATTACTCAATCTAGTCCAATCTACGCGGAAAGACGCGTCTTCGTGTTGAGGGCGACAACAATCATATAGTGTACACTACGCCTTCGATGCGAGTCTTTGCTTGGGTACTACACATCTGCACATAGGCACTTGGCAAGTATATTCTCCACAATGATTCATATGATTTAGTCACGATATATCGAGGCAAGTAAGCTCCGTCCGCGTCGATACTGAAATTGGTGACATCGCTGACTCTGCCTTAATGATAGTAATTTTACAACTACACCCGTCAATCATGGCGACAAAGCAAGATTTCTACATTTCAGCTACGTCGAAGTCGAAATTAAGCAACTTTCAATATGTCCCTTCCGACATTGGCGTCACTCCGAAGAAAAGTTCACTCAAGAAATCTGGTCAAGCTTTCGCAAATGCCGACAAAGAAAACCAAAAATCATGGATGAACGGTGTGATGGAACTACCCAAGTCTCCGGCCATATCTCCAAGCAAATCTCCTGGAAAGGCTTTACCATCGACGCAGCCAAAAGAAACGAAGCCGTGGAGTGAATGTCCAAAAACGCCGGCGAACAGAATCCCTTTAGCCGACCTCATAAGCAACGCGGAGGATGTGATGATCATGCCGTCGGCTCAAGATTTGACACCCGACGACTATGTCTCATGGCAGCCGGCACCTCCTCGCAGCTCTGCTACGCGACGTGGACCAGGTAGTCGTAGTAAAAAGCGACGGCATAGCTCGTCTCCTACAAGTTCGCCGCTTAAGGATGGTACTTCGAAAAAGCCGCCGGGGACGTTTGATATGAAGAACTTCCAACGTCTTTTAAAAACCCCTCAGACCGATATGGCAACTGATCTATGGAATAAGTACATTGGAAAGAGCAAACTGGAAGGGTCATTGGATATACCGACGAAGTTCGCGAATTTATCCTCGTCGCCTCAAACTCCCGCGTCGCAAAAGACAGGACGAGACTCTTCGGCACTACGCAGGTCGGTCAGTTGCAATGTTGACTGGC
This sequence comes from Talaromyces sp. PB3603, assembly GCA_023625915.1. NCBI lineage: Eukaryota > Fungi > Ascomycota > Eurotiomycetes > Eurotiales > Trichocomaceae > Talaromyces > Talaromyces sp. PB3603. The sequence goes on from JAMAFY010000007.1 coordinate 513,322, forward strand.
CTTCATCCAAGACAAAGCGACGAAAAGTCGAAGGCGTTGATGGTGTTCGCACAGCTCGGGATATTTTTTCCCGGTCAAGAAGCAATGTTTTGGATTCTGGAAGTTCAACCAAATTGAGCTTTCTTCTAAACAAGATTCAAGATACGTTAGCGAGCGCTGAATCAAATCAAAGGATTATGCCGCCCTCATCACCGCCCGCATCTCTTCACGAGTATGTACGAGGAGATCTTTCACCGTCGCCATCCAAGAAGCAATCCGGGCCTTCTAACCGGCACCACATTCCAGAGGTTCCTATGGAAGAAAGGAATTTTGAGGATCAACAACAAAACATCCAGAAAGCGCACAATATCAAATCATCATCTTCAGACTTTGGTGATGATGATTTGGATGATGATCTGTTGGCATTAGTGGACTCAACACCATCGATTATGAATACTGTTCGAGAAGATGATGCGGCAGTCTACAACAATGCTCCACAACAACCGTTAGTTGATAAAAGTCAACAGCCAGAAATACTAAAGTACAAACAACCACACCCGGACGATGATGACGATGATGACGATGACGAATTTGATGACGATGTCGAGTTTGGAGAGGGCATGGAAGAGTTGCTCACACAATATGAGAAACAAGCACCTGCAACACAGAAAGAAGTATTACCACAACCCAGTCGAAACATGAGTCATGAACAACGCGTGATGAAGGTTCAGCAAGATAAGATTACGCGGAATGCCGGCATATCAAATCGAAATCCTTTTTCGGATGATGAATTTGAGGATAACGATCTGGATCTCGACAATGTTCTTCAAGAGTTGGAACATCAATCAGAAGTCGGTCTCCCTTAGCTTATTTTTTATTAGATACTTACTATGATACATGTGAATAGAAACCTAGAGCTAAGCAAGCTATCAAACGCTATCTCATTGTACAAATTGCTGAAAGCACGTATACAACTCAGAAAGGGTTTGAACAACCGGAACAGGTCAGTGAAGTATCTACGCTATCATTTTTCGAAGCTAGCTCGCAACTCACCACGAATAAATCCATCAGGTGCTTTCTGTGTCGGAAGAGAAGACGAATACGAAAAGAGTAATCATTCTACGGGAATCATGGTTCGACAGTCCCTGCACTAAGGATTCTTACATCCACTTGATTGGTGACTACGACCATAGAGGCCAATGCATAGTGGACAACGCCCACAACATGATTATTCTTCACCCAGACCACCTCATCTCAGCTACCGTGGTTGCAGACGCTGTCACCTGTCAGAGGCGTGCTGTCTTACAGGATCGGGTCAAGGCTACATCTGATATCAATAAGCCTCAAGTGTATGGCCACATTCTTCACGAAGTGTTTCAGGAGGCCATGAAAATCAACCAATGGGATCTGCAGTCGATGAGAACTCTGGTCGAACGAGTTCTTGTTCAATATGTGGAGAGCTTGTATGCGATTCACACAAGTATGCCTGAGGCTGTGGAACATGTAATGAGCAAAGTGCCTGAATTGAAGGCATGGGCAGACGTCTTTCTTCGTCCAAAACCAAATGTGAGCGCCCTTCAAAGCTAGAGACTGGCATGAGCTAATTTGGTTGCAGGCAGGGTGTATGGTTGAAGATCGTAACGGTTCCAAGGCCAATCTCAGCATTAATAAACTGCTCGAGGTTGAGGAACACGTCTGGTCACCGATGTACGGGCTCAAAGGAAACGTTGACGCGACTGTGCAAGTAGCCTACAACGATGGGGGGGACCAGAAAACATTGACAGTTCCTCTGGAAATGAAGACGGGCAAAAAGGACACCAGTCACAGTCACCGAGCACAGACTTCATTGTACACACTTTTGCTTTCTGACCGTTACGGTGAGTCTAGTTCATACAGCTGTTGCGATATGTACGCTGATGTCTTTAGATATCGAGGTTACTTTTGGTTTACTATATTACCTGGAGATGAAGAAAATGTTCCGCATCAGGGGCATCCGCCATGAACTCTTACAGATCATTCAAGAACGAAACCGGCTGGCCGGTTACATACGAGAGAAGCTGGAACTCCCGTCAATGATCCAACGAAAACATCTCTGTAATCAGTGTTATTCAAAGACAGCTTGCTTTGTGTACCACAAACTAGTCGATGACGGCAACGGTGAGACCAGTGGACTCGGTCTGAAGTTCGACGAAGTAGTTGGACATCTGGATGCGCGTCATGCAGAGTTCTTCAAAAAATGGGATAAGCTTCTGACACTAGAAGAAAAGGATATGATGAAGTTCCGGCGTGAGTTGTGGACAATGACTAGCACGGAGCGAGAACCTCTTGGTCGTTGTTTCAGCGATGTGGTTGTTGAGTCTGGCTCTTCCTATGAGGATCTGAACAGTTCGAAGATCAACCGCTATAGATACACTTTTGTCAAGTCCAAGGCAACACCAGGTTTTTCATTCACCGAGTCTCAAATTACAGTAGGTGAACCCATCGTCATATCAGATGAGAAGGGCCACTTTGCCTTGGCCAATGGCTACGTTGTTCGGACCAGTCCAAAGAGGATATCAGTGGCTGTTGACCGCAGACTTCACAATGCACGAATCAGAAGTAAAGAGTTTGATGCAGAGCGGAATCAGAGCTTCAAGGGCATAATGGATGTTGACAATTCGGACCCAGCGGAATATCCAAAGGAACAAATGCTGTACCGTCTCGACAAGGATGAATTCAGCAATGGTATGGCCACGATTCGAAACAATCTCATCAGTTTGATGGAGAATTTCTCAATGTCTATACCATTGAGGAAAATTATTATCGAAGGGAAAACGCCCGAGTTCAAGAAGCCCTCTTCATCCACAGAAGCAGTATGCAGCTTGTCACAGGCAGATCTAAACATTGATCAGAAGCAAGCAATTGACAAAGTCATGAGTGCAAGGGACTATGCTCTCATCCTTGGTATGCCGGGTACTGGAAAAACTACAACCATTGCCCATATAATACGAGCCTTGGTTTCGCAAGGAAAGAGTGTGTTGTTGACTTCTTATACTCACACTGCTGTCGATAATATCCTTCTCAAGATCAAGAACGACAATATAAGGACTCTTCGTCTCGGGGCTGTTGCAAAAATACATCCTGAAGTACAGCAATTCGCCGACTTAGCCGCCATACCAAAGAAGACTATTGAAGAGCTGCAACAGTCTTACGAGGAGTCGAAAGTCGTGGCGACGACATGTTTGGGTATCAACCATCCGATTTTCAACGAGCGTGTGTTCGACTATTGCATCGTTGATGAAGCCTCTCAGATCACATTGCCTGTATGCCTTGGCCCGATTCGGATGGCGAAGATTTTTATTCTCGTGGGTGATCACTATCAATTACCACCACTTGTTCAGAATAAGGCCGCCCAAGAAGGTGGCCTGGATGTGAGCTTGTTTAAGCTCTTGTCTGATGCCCAACCGTCATCCGTTACCAATCTCGAGCACCAATATCGCATGTGTGAAGAAATCATGCTACTATCCAACACACTCATATACTCTGGACGTCTAAAATGCGGCAATGCAGAGGTTGCTTCACGATCCGTCAGACTACCAAATCTGCACGACGCTATCAAAACCCATCACGCCACCTCCCTAGCAGGAATAACCTCTGGCCGCTGCCCCGGCCCAACTCAATCTCGCTGCTGGCTAAATGACATCCTCTCCCCCTCCTCCAAGACCCTCCTCGTCAACACCGACACCCTCTCCCACCGCGCCCCCGAGACACTCGTTGGTTCCCGTCTCACAAACAACAATGAAGCAACCCTCTGTGTCCAACTCGTGCAATCACTAATCTCATCTGGTATATCGCCTCGCGACATCGGCGTAATCACATTCTACCGCAGCCAGCTCTCCTTACTCCGGCAGTCCCTGAGGCAATACTCCACCGAACTCGAGCTGCATACAACCGACAAATTCCAGGGACGAGACAAGGAAATTGTGATCCTGAGCTGTGTACGCAGTAACAGCGATAAACAAGTTGGTGAATTGTTACGAGACTGGCGCCGCATCAACGTTGCATTTACACGAGCGCGCACGAAGTTAATTGTTATTGGAAGCAAATCGACCCTCCGCGACGGCAATGAGCTGCTACAGAGATATGTCGAGCTCATGGAGTCGAAGCAGTGGGTATACGATTTACCTCGCAATGCGTTGCAGGACCATGTCTTTGAATCAATTGGGGATGGCACAGGGATGTTTTCGCCCACGCAGCGGAGAAGTATCCAATACAACAACGTCAAGAGTTTGGTGTCACCGATAAAGAGATCGCTCAATAATATCCGGATGACGCCGGATAAGAACCTGAAGCGGAAATACATCAGTGGATTTGAATCACCGACTGCTCCGGGGGCAGAGAACTCATTGAGTCCCACTGTGCGGCAGCACAAATTCATCAAGGAAGAGAAGAAGATAAAGACGCCTGATAGGAGGGGCAACAAGGTCCCCGATATTGAAAAGTTTGTGCATAAGAGGCCAATTTTACATGATCTGGTGAATGAGTACATGGGGTGATGCGCACGGAGTTGGGATAGTGTTTGATTTTGGGCTTGACATTGGGTTATCATTATGGTTTTGAATGTGTAGGCATCTTATAGTGGAATTTTCATAGGGCATCATAATATTAGACTTAGGACTGTATATATCACATCGATCTCGGAAATGAAAGCGACGTGAAAGTGAGTCTTGATGAAGCGTAATCGAGATCAAATTCCATCAAAGAAGTCAATATTGGTAAAGTGTACATGAGTGCAAACACAGCTTTTGAGCCACCGTGCTCAAATCTATAGGGTATCTCAACACCATTAAATGCAACACAAGTATAACGATCATTTTCGTGGCCATCAATCTCCTTTGGCCTGATTGGCGCCTCAATTGCCCTCCCGCCGACGACGTCGCTCCTCCGCTGCCCCCGGCCCGTTCAGGTATTTCCGGCGCCCGTTGGTCGTAAATTGGAAGCGGCCATGGTTGTCGGGATTAGCCCGGAAGTTCATAGGCATGGACCGCTCGTCGTGAACGAAGCGGAAGGTAGGCTCGGGTTTTTCACGCCAGTCTTTTTGCTGTTTGGGTGGTGGCCTTGCTGGCGGTGAAGTGGACCGGCTTCTCTTTGGCGGCGACGGCGTTTTGGAAGATGTATTCCAGGAGTTTTTCGAATACATATACGGCATTGCTGCCGGAGACGCTTGCCGTTCGGGCGTTGTTGGAGGTGCTGGTGGCGTTGGTGACGAATTTCTTCTCCTCGGTCGGGAAGAGAATTTCAAGCAACGATCCGGCAAAGTCAAGATTGCATGTACACCATTATTAGGCTGGCGCACTTGCTGGCTTGCGTTAAACCAATCACCAGCAACCATAGAAGCCCCTATATCCATGCCATTAGAGGAGCCCCCTTTACCACATGGTAGGTAGGTTGAATCTTCGAATGTGGTATGGGGGCTGACTGGCACGTCAATGCCAGTGCTCCCGGCAGAAAGGTCGAACGTCTGAGCGCCAACCGGCATGTTGACGTTTGTGCTTCCTGCAACCAAGTCAAACGTTGAGAGAGCGCCGGGCATGCCAATGCCTGTTTCCTCGCCAGTGAGATTTGATATCGGGGGGCTGCCTGACAGGTTGAAGCTATTTCCTCGTGCAGCGGGGTTTAAAGTCGGCAAACCGACTGGCATGTCGATGCCTGCGCTTCCGGCAGCGCCGCTGAACGTAGAGGGGCCGCCAGAATTGTTGAATTTGGGAGCGCCTGGGCCGTTTCGAACAGGCGTATTGGAACCGGGGGCACCCTCCAGCAGCAGACTTGTCATCAGAAAGTAGTCGTCCCATGTCAGGTCGGGTGGCACATCGCCACACAAGCTGGTTTCTGCGCTCGTGATGTCTTCATTGGCCGCAGGAAGGCCGTCGAAGCTATTGTAGGCGGCAGAGGCGAAGGATTCCTGCTGGCTGAGCAGGCCGGACATGTAGTCATTGAAGGTGTCTTCCCAGGCTTCGATTGAATATGATTCGAAAGAATTGAACGGAAGAGAGGCAGGGTACATGGTGATATGTACAGAGAAGAGATGGTACAATACTGGAATTGTGGTGATTTTCAGAAGTGATTGAGATGGGGAAACCCGAATCCTTGTAAAGCAAGAAAGCAATTGGGTATATCACAGGGTGGTAAAGAAGGAAGAAGGAAAGAAGACACTGGCAGTAGAGCACCTGCCTTAAATACTTCTCTCAGCGGCAGACATCAACACCTCTGGCAATTGACAAGACTTTAGGTAGACAGCGAGGCACCAACGAACTCCCAGGCTACAAATCCGCTTTCCCTGGGTTTCGTACCTTCTGTGAATGACAGAACGGTGTATCCATCACTGTTTTCGACCGCCACTCGCCGGAAAGTTAAGGCAGATAGAGCGCCCCATGCAGTCAATTCGTGAGTATAAAGCCGTCTTTCCAGACTACTCGCAGTCAGTAAGGTAGATCAGGCAGATAACAGGATCACTTGGAAAGTCAAATCGAAAGGCGGACACTCACAGGTAAGATGTCAACAATTGACTGATCCAACGTGAAGTCATGACGCCTTGCCAGCGAAGACTCACTAGAGCCGTAGACTGTGGTTGTAATGACTCAGACTGAGGTACGGCGTAACGACTGAGGTATGGATCGATTACATCGTCTACGGCAATACGAGGGGATTGGAGAGAGACCAGTCCAAGCCATTCGGAAGTGTCATTACAATAGTCCTCCAAGGCAGCTGACGAGGACTGAGATCGTACCTCATCCATGGACAGCGGAGGTACATTGACGACTGGATGAGCGACTTCCTCAAAGTCGCAGGCTACAAGCCTAGGCTGATACTGCTGGAGGGCACCAGCAGCTGAGTCTTGTGAGTGGGTAGCCTAACATGAGCGTGAATATTCATCATACCTTTGTCAAGAGAGGTTTGACAGCTTGCGTCACAGGCTAGGACCCAAGTGATTGATGCATTGAGCACATTCCGGCAAGCCCAAACAATTCGTTCGAAACCTTTCTTGCCGTGCAGCATCGACGGCTGGCGGAGATCGATCTCAATTGCTGAAAATGTCTTAGAAGTAAATCGAGATAGCAACGCCCAAAAGAACTAACCGAATCTTTCCTTTGCATGTTTCCTGCCTCCGCTACGTATTGGCTTGCCCGTAAGGCCGGTACGTTCGTATTTTTCTCTGCCCATCTGGAGGGTGAGGATGCCTACAGATTGGAAGGAACAACCGGTCAGCAATTGCCCGTGCCCAGCACTGATGCCATTATATGTTCACTTCTGCTCTTCAGAAAAGTCTTGTTCTCGAAAATTCTTGCTTTTGTTGTTGTGGTATGAAACACGGAACATTACCTTGTTCTAAAGAAAATACATCGCCCACTCCAGGTCGGCCTTCGGATAGCATCAAAACAGACCCTGGGGGCGTCAGTCAGGGGCATAGTGGAGGCCACGACCAGTACAAGCACATACCAGGTTTGACAAAATCATTGAAGAAGTCGCCTTCGATCAAGGCGATGAGTGGCATGATAACTTGTATGTATCGTGGATTTTCGAGTTTTTCTTGAATGGAGTTCCATGTCGCGGTATAAACATCTTTAGGGAGGATCAATTCTGTCTGGACCATTGTCAAATTGAGACTAATCTCAAAGGGAATGTCAACCTCCATGTAGAACAAGACTCACGGTATGTACAAGCGCATGGCGTGATATTGTTGAAAGGGGCCCATTTTTTGACCGTGACCCTGAATCGAAATCTTCTGATATCTGGCCAATCGTGATGTAACATTTTTCATGAGCTGATGCGCGATCTTCAAAGTCGAACATGACGTTTGTTTGTCTCAGCTACTAGACTTGGGGTTAGAGCACCTTCACAATGTTTCCTCAGCGTCGATTTGATTTATCAAGGAAACTCGAATGTTGAAAGCTCGGATATCCCAGTCTTCCAATGAGGTTGAGATAAGCTCAACCATCTGGGATTATGTGGGGAAGCCCAAGCAATGCCCTACGTTTAAATACACTAATAGCTACTTCTTCAGGATCTACCTAGCTAGAAGTCATGAGCTAAGTGAATGAGCAGTCGATGCAATATACGATGATTGATAGTAGGTAAAATCTGATAAAATCTTCAAGTAGTCATATATAGGCATACTTCCGTTCAATGTCCTCTACTTTCAGATGCGTCCAATGTTAGAACAAGCAATCGTGATTTGGAAAATTCAGTATACTCAATTGAGTCGCTGTCAGATCGTGTTTGAAAGGTCCCTATAGTTCAGTTGGTTAGATCATCGTGCTTATACTATAGTTGTTCTATCTGGACAGTATGAGTATCACGAATGTCGAGAGTTCGAGCCTCTCTAGGGACATTACTATTTTGCTTCTCTACTAAAGACTACTTTTTTCTTTTCTCGTTCTGTGAAAAGTATTTCATACATTTCCTGATAAATTTCAGACGGATAAAAAGTGATATAGAGACGTTGTATGTATGTTCGGAAATAATTGCACGGGAGTAGCAGTTGCTTTGTATATCGAAGAATTTCAACATGTATCACCTCCGGTATGTAGAGAGCAATGCTTGCAGCTTGGGGTTTATGTTACTTTCAGAAAACCCCACGGTTTCATACTGACCTATTCAAGAGAGACTATCAAGCTCTCATTTCACCTTCATGCAGCTTGAATCCCCTTCTCCATTGTTTCAGTCGAAGTGCCTAAGCTTTCGCTAGCGACTTAATGGATCATCCTTTTGCGTCTTTTATCGAGGCTGAAGCTGGTCAGCTGTTTGATCCCGAGATCTGATTGGTCTCTGGCTGCTCGGTTGATTGTTGATATGATCTCAATAGATGGCCATATTGCTGTAGGAAAGAAGTAATCTTGAAAGGCAAGTTTGGGAGGATATTAGCTCTTCAAGCTCGCGATTCTTCTTCCAGTACATGCGAGCATAACAATCATAGTCTTTCATTACAACCCTCCTCCAGCAGCACCCACAATCCTCAAGCCACCGGCATTACTCCCCTCCGCCATCAACGAATACGCCAACCAATACCTCGTCGGATGCCACGCAACCGCAGGCACACCTGCACTCGCCGCAATCTTGTACACACTATCTCCCGTCTCAGCATGAAAGATCTCCAATCCATTGGGTCCCACTTCCTCGCTCGAGCCGCACAGAAACCTGCCGTCAAAACTCCAACTAATGCCCCGGATTGTGCCACCGCCTTCGCTGGAGACTGTGCGCCGACAAACCCAGTCGGTCGTATCCCAGAGTGATATTAATGCGTCGCTGCCGCCGACGGCCAGGTAACGGCCGGTGGGTGCTAGAGCAAGTGCTAGACAGGCTGAGCTGTGCGCATTCAAGGTGTGTTGGAGATTAAAGGAAGGATAAGAGAATATCCGAACCGTGCCGTCACCTGTAGTCGCGAGAAGATCGAGGTCCGGTGCGGATGGTGTGGGTATATGATAGGAGAACGCAGTCGCATTTGTCTGCGTATTTTGCGGATGAGACGGTAATAGCGTGTACGTCGACGACGCTTTCTGCTCTCCGACCGCCGAAGACGAACTCGCCTCATTATTCACTGCTATCGGTGTTGACAAACTCTCCACCGAGACAGGCACAAGTGTATCATCCTTCCTGCCCACAACCACAACCCGTCCATCTGCCGACCACGACAACGTAAACGCTTCCCCGCCAACATCCAATTTACTAACGCACGTCTTTGAGCGCACATCCCAAAACCTCACCGTGCCATCGCTAGAGCAACTCGCGAGCTCGGCGTCGCGCACAGGGTTGAAAACCACTTTTTCGATACCGGCTGTATGGCCGCGTAGTTCGGTTGAGTAGCGCGCGTTTGCGCGCTCAGGGTTCCATATTCGAAGGGTGCGGTTTGCGGAGCCCGTGGCTATGAGGGTGCCGGTTGGATTCCAGGCCAAGGTACGAATACTAATTAAGCCCATTCAATCGTCAGTCTTGTCTGTCCTCCTTCTCCTACTAGATGTAAGAGCAGCTTTCGTAACGGGTTGAGACGAACGTGTGCGAACCAGGCCCGCGCGACACGGGATCTTGGTAATTCTGTGTCTTCAGATTGCCGAAAACATAGCCAAAGCGGTCTTTGTGTATGAGTCGACGGTCAGGCTGTTTTGAGGCCATTGCTTAAGCTCCCTTTATGCGCGCTAGGTGAGCTGAAGCTCCCCAGTTGGGGTGGACGGCGTCAGGAGCGTGCAATCGTGCGAGTAGAAATAATGCGACCTCGGTTTTCGATACGTCTTCTGTACGATAATCTTTTCTTACTCAATTTTTGGACCGGCAAGGAGTTCCATGGATGTCTCGTATAATCGTTCAATTGGTAAGATGCTGTCGAGGACCAAGAGCGGCGGGGATTCTCAGTTTATCACATCTCAATAGGCCGCGTATGCCTCAGCCTTCAGGCAGCAACAATGTATATGCTATGTTCTTAGTATATTGTAAAAGAGAATTCAGAATAATTGTCCAAGTATAAACAAATTTTGCATGTCCAAGAAGTACAAATAATAGAAGAGTGTGCAAAATCATCGAACAGATTATTCCCAGGGTATGAAGACATCGTCACGAGTCAGAAGATCAAAACGCCAGAAGAACACCACAATGCCGACATCCATAAATTCGTTTACGACCCATATATCCTCCCAATATCCATATATATATGCATGAACGTAGCCTTCCAAAAGCGTACGAAATCATGTCCATCTCGAAGTGGCCAACTCAAGACGATCCCACTTCAAGTCTGGTCATTCCAACCATTCCAACCCATTCCTTGAATCAACATGTCGAATTGACGCTCCGTAAAGGCGTTCGTGTTGCCCATCATATCACCAAACCCATCATTCGCGAGGGCTGTATTTTGCGCAGGTCCACCCCAGTTCTCATTGAGAGGTAAAGGGTTTTCCATACCTAATGCATTCATGCCGGTGTCCATGGCGCTCGAATCAAAAAATGGCGAGAATGAAACATTTCCGCTATTGGAGAACGCGTCTAGGCCAGTGCTAAAGTCTATAAGGCTCGGGTCCATGGAGCTTTTAGCAGACACATTATTGAATTGACCGCCCATCGAGGTCTGCTCCATACTCGGAGGTGTGAATGCAGGATTAGAATGATTAGAAGACGAATTCATGGTTTGTGGTGACGCGTTTTCGGAGTTCATGTGCTCGCTGCCGCCGCTGACTACTGGTGAGACATCCATGTCGAAATTCGTCAACATGGCATTGTTATCTTGTTGAGGGTTGGTGTTGCTACTATAGTTGGTGGTATCGGTTGACTCCAAAGCTGTGTTGCGGTGTACGCTCAGTGGTCGTTGATCGTTTCTAGGTGTGTTGCCCGATCTTTGACGATTGGGAAGGGACCCAAAATTTTGTGGATATGTTGAGGTGCCTACCGGTGATGAGATGTTTGCAGCGGCATCTCTGTTCGAGTTCGCCTCTGCAATGACATCTGCTTCTGACGAGCGTATATTGGCGATAGTATTGCAGTGTTGATTGCTACCGGTATGAGACTCGACCTATCGATGTGTTAACTCTTTCACAGCATGCATCTCCGTCGGGTAGCCAAATAAACAGAAAGAAGAGGGAATTGCAATCAGAGATGTGGGTTATCAACACAAACGAGATCTTCTATAAATATCTTGAAGACTCTTTCTGACAGGGATAACAAACGTTCATCATGAAGCGATGGGCAGGCGGCGACCACAAAAGTAAGAGTAAAACTTACTGCTTCTTTACTGCGCATACTTCGCATTGATGAACCAAAAGTTGTTCCACTCAGATCAACATCTAATTGGATGAGGAAAGATTCGGTCAACGCACTGAATTGCTTCAATGCGCCTAATGCTGTGAGCAGGAACTGTAATGAAGATTTGACTGCCTGGCCTTCGGGTCGGGATTTGAGGTACTGCACAAATACTCGAGCAGCGACATAAAGGCAGAATGCGCTGAAAGGATTCAACTGGGAAGCGTTAGTACAGAATTACAGGTACAGGAAGGAGAAACTAACCAGTGAAAGATCAGTATGGCTAACCATCTTCATAATACTAGAGATCTGATCCGCCGCGATAATGCACCTTCTTTTGCTCTCGGCGGCAATCTGAGTCATATTCTTGTGCTTTTCCGCTTTAAAAATGGCCGCTTGGTGCAAACAGATCGTAGAGGTATGAATAGACATGTTGGAAAAGATGATGTTTGGATCCGCAATGCCTTGGGGCAAGCGAAGTGAGTGAGGGAGTGAGAGAGATATGTTCAGGAGGATATTGTCGTATGCGCGATGGCGTTTCCAAAACTCTCCATTCACATCATCTTCTCGGTCATGGGGATCAGGTCGGTGCAGATGTGTCAGATTGAGACCAAAAATGCACGCCATCACAGCCACACTGCCCAAAGGAGATAAGTTGGCAATATCGCCAGCCAGCACATCCTTCAACGATGGCGCCGTTTCTGGGGTACCTGTCAAATAAGCCTCCTCACTCGACGGAAGGTTTGTCATGATCTAGAAGACAGCGTCAGCACTTCTATCTACATGCCCTGTTCGAGGATCACATACATCTCTCTCGTCAAATACCATCGGCCATCCAGTACCGATACTTGCATATCGATCTTCAGCGAAGCACAACCAAAACGTCCGTCGTCGCTCTTCTCTCTCAACCCAGTCAACTGGCGGAGGGATGCAATGCTTAACGTCCAGTCCGACTCCGTCCAAACGATTGAAACACATCATAGCGGCCATTCTCGCGCCGCGTCCCACGCTAATCCATGCTCTCGGGAAGAACATTTGTTTGAACTCGTACAGGGAAATCAGAACCCATGCTTGACAATGGCTAACACTGACCATATGCTCGCCATGACCCTTCATTTCGTCCAGATGAATATATTTTCGAGCTCGAGCATAAAGATGCTCTTCTAGGAAACTGTATTTTGGTGTAATAGATGCAGCTAGTGCCCACATTATATAACGTAGACAAACAGGTGGGCGCATGTGAGGAGCTAGATTCATAGAAGCAAAGAATCGAGGACGATGGATCATAGGTTGGGAGGGGTGTATCTTTGTGAAGAAAATATCGAATCTTGTAGCGTAGTCAGTGATTAATCTTTCAGCTTAATCCCAATTAGTGGTAGAAAAGCTTACAGTTCGTCAATGACATCTTGAGTCGGCAATGGCTCTTCTAAGCCTAGACTAATGACCTCCCATGACGATTCGGAATCAAAACTCGAGTTTGCGGTCGGGGCTCCGTCCTGAGGGCCTTGCGGCTGCCTCATAGCATCTGGAATCTGTGAGGTCGAGCCGTTTGCCAAATTCAGGATATTCCCGACTCCTGATAATGGATTTGATGCCGCTGGCGGCATGGATGTGCTGGGAAGAGCGTTGCGACTGGTCTCATTCCAGGTGGTTTCCGGTTCTTGGTTCTTCAGGAGGATCTCGACTTGCGCTATTCCAAACTCCAGTCAGATTTCACTGAGCAGCGGTCGCCTCCAACACGGAAACATACCTAACCGCGCTTCCAACTGCTTGACATATCCCCTCTTCGGTCCGCTCTTTTTTCGTACTTCATCATATGCACAGTTATGACCCACACGAGCACATGTTCCACAACTCGGTTTCTGTCCGTCGCATCTCAACTTCCTCTTCCTGCAGACAATACATGCCATTCTTTTCGGGCGCGGGACTGGGTTGCCGTCGTCTTCGATGGGTGAAGTGTTGCCGCCTGTATTCCCGGATTGTGACTGGGTCGACATGGACTGCCGAGAGAGGTCGTTGAAGTAGTCGTCGTCTTTCTCCGCCATGGTCAGAACGAGAGGGAGATCGTGAACGTCGATTGACGGATTGCGGATTCCCTCCAACTGCAGATGTGGACACTGTCTAGAAAAGTATCAAATCCTCAGGCTGACTACAACTTTCGAAGCAATGGTTAGTTGCAGACCACCGTATTTCGCAAGATACACGAGATCCTTCAAGTTTCGAAAGTGAATCGACTGTGTACTGGATCAGGTCGATGGCAGGCACCATTCACCTGCTGATTGGAAAGACAAAGGATCGGGGAGTCCGGATTGAGTAAGGTTGGTCAGATAAGCACATTAAGCAGTCCGACGCCGCTTTCCAGCACAGCCCTCCTGCAAAGTGATGGCAGAACCCTTCGATATGCAAATTAGTGATTCGCTAGACGATGGCCATGCTGGGATTTCAATCGATGTCAGATAGACAGATCGAAAAGAGAAGAAAGAGTAACTGCCTCAGGCCAGTGAGCTGAATGACTGAGCCATGTTAGATGATGATTGGTGAGGAGGGCCGCTTGATGGTTGGATTAGTAAGGGTCAGAGTCGGCGGACCTTCTCCGACATTCCGACCGTTATGAAGAGGCTGAGACTATGCAATATGATGAAATTGTACAGAGATAATAAGTCATACAAAGAGATAGTATAGAATATAATACAAATGATACAGATATCTGGTCCCAGGATCAAACTATACATGTTTTCATAGCAGAACTCCAGAAATGCCTCCGTCGAGTCTAACTAAACACGCATCTAATGAGAAATTGAGGCGAAAGCGAATAGATGCCATACCAGGTCTAGTTGTAACCCCTGCGACGCTTGCCTTGGTTGCGCACACGGGGCACAACGACAGCTTTGTTAATCTTCCACTTGGGGCGGGTCTTGTAACCGGATTTGGTCTATCGTGTCAAGTTAGCATACTGGTACGGAAAAGCAAGAAGGAACAAGCATACTGGAATACCCCAAGGACTTTTTGGATGCACATTACCCTTCGATTTACCACGACCACCACCGTGAGGATGATCCATAGCATTCATGGCTACACCTCGTACGGTCGGACGAATGTTCAGCCATCGTGAACGACCGGCCTTTCCAAGCTGTCTATATTGGAAGTTGGGATTGCTAGCAACGCCAACCGTGGCACAGCAATCCTTGTGGATCAGTCGTACTTCGCCGCTCTGGAGACGGATGGTAACGTGGCTGGCATCACGGACAGTCTTCTGGCGATCTCGTTGGGTGACCCTCTTTTGTTCGGTTTCTCCAGTGCCGGCCTCGGCTTCTAATTGTTGCTTGCGTTCCTCGTTCTTTTGTTGTTCGGTTCCTTTAGCAATGACTGTAGCGAAGGTGCCCGCGCTACGACAAAGCTGGCCACCTTTTCCTGGTCGTAGACCGACGTTGAAGATAAGTGTGCCGACAGGTATCATGTGAAGCGGCAGGCAGTTGCCTCTCCAAGCTGTTCGCGCAGCCAGAACACCAGGGTCGATGACTCCACCCATGCTCTTCCACAGATCATCTGGAATACCGGGCATGTAACTTTGAATAACGTCACCGGCTCTCATGCCATCGGCGGCTAGAATGTAACTCAATTTCCCATTGCTTTTGGCACGAACCAGGGCAATATGCGCAGTTCGGCCTGGATCATGTTCAATTCTTTCCACCACGTGTGGGCCTGGGTCGTTCCTAGCGAAATCGACCATTCGAATTCTTCTCTTATGACCACCACCTCGATGTCGCACAGTAATTCGACCGGAATGGTTACGACCACCCTTAGCATGACCTCTTTTGGGGAACGTCAATCTGTGTACTGGGCGACCTTTCCATAGGTGGTCGTTGATCGGTCGTCGCAAATGTCTCACACCGGGAGTACGAGGTTTATATGTTCTGACCAAGACACCGGCTTCATCTCGGGTTGGGGGAGGCGCGAAAGCAATACTGGGATCGAAAGATGAGGTATCTTCTACTGCAGGTCGTTCAGTCTCTTGGATGATGCTCGTATAAGACCGAAAGGACGAGAATGAGACGCCACGGATAGGAAGCTGTAGAGCTCTCAAAAAAAGGCGAGGTTGGAATGAGACCGCCATGTTGATAAGCAATTCCCTTAAAGACCGACCAAAGCCGCAATTTAAAATTTCAGTGGAGGGATCGGGCGCCTGCAAAGGCTCGATGAGAAGGAATAAGTGAAAGAAAAGCCAGGCTTATTGCATGGCACCGATGAGCCTTGAGCGTGATGATAGAAAAATATGACCTGCTCTACGAGAGCTTCCGTGCCATCGGGATTCACTTGTTCATTCTCCTTCTTGATGTCGAGACCTCCCGATCTTTTGATGGCGCGGCGAGCAGAGTGTGGCTTGAATCTACCCCACGTGACCCGAAACACACTGCCACAAGTTTCTGACCTGGAGCGTGGCTAGTGCAACTCACGTGACTGTGACACGGTCAGGCCGGCACGCCTGTTGCTGTGGCGACGCGGTGTTTTGGTGTCCACCCGCGCGCTCCTCGCATGCTGAAAGGAACCTACGTATTTTTGTGTATTCTGCTTACCCGTCATTTATGGCTTTTCGTGACCAAAAAACAAAGCACTTTCACCTTTTGGCCGCGTTCCTGAGGCGGCAATCTGCAAGTCATTTCCAAAGTCTAAAAGAAAAGCGTGTGAAAAAAACACGTACGGTATAGTTACGCTGTTCCGATTCTTCGCCTTCTAGTACAAAACTGGCAGTCGCGTCATCATCAACCCTCCCTTAGTCTATCTACGTACCTACCTACACATCGCGACTCTCGGTTCTCTTGTTCTTTTGATAACTACCTGCTCTCTACTCGACCCCGACCTCTTACAGCTCCTCCTGTACAGATCGTCATTCCCGCCTCTGTATTCAATTGATCTTCAGCTTTATTCGGTAAGCAGCATTTTTCGTGTATTCCAATTTCCCGTCATCAAAAAAACGACGCGAGGTTTGGCCTGCTGGCAGTGAGTGGGGCCCTGTTAATACCGTCACTCACACTGACACCAGGATCCACGCTAGAGCCCAAGCCAAACATCGCCTGTGTGTCCGTCAACCTCTTCAAATCTGCTCCATATCCACTGCTTTCACACTGTCGTGCTTTCATTCCCTCTTCCCTCACACAAGACGCGCACATTCCTCAATCTCTTAGACTGACTTCATTCTTACCTCGATTGTACAGAACCGCTTTACTGCTACATTGAACACGCTTATTGCTTACTCGTCGCGCTCTCTCTAACGTGTCTGAAGGTAAAAACCCTGTCAGCGACGCGGTTGATTCCTTGATATCTCTGATATTGCCTACCAATATCGAGATATTGAGGCACCTGCGTACTTCGAGCTCACTTGCTGATCTGCTTCTGGTAGACTCCTCTACATTGAATATCTTTCCACGTGTGGTATGTCTAGGGATACTCAAATTCTTCATATCTCCACAGCGAGAACAAGGCTAATGGAATGCAGCACGACTACTGTGACAACCAATCTACAGTTCAGTCACCGGCTGGTACATTACCTTGATTTGTCCAGTCGCTCTTGCTAGCTTGTCTTTTGACGCGTTCTTTTCTTTGACATCGACTAATATGCCTCCGGTAAGCTATTGAAACTTCTTATATCACGTCCTTTACCGGTTACTTGGGCCTTGTCACGTCCGAATATGTCCTCATTCACCGTTCTTCAGGCCCGGAGTCTCCGTCAAAGGACGGTCACCAACGAAAACGACGAAAATGCGACCTCGTCACGTCTAACCAGAGCCAAGGCGGCTGCGCTCACTTCTACAGACCTGAACGGAGGCGCGATCAAGAAGCCCCTGCAGAGCAAGAGGGCAAATGCAACGACGACCACTACTGCCGCTGCTCAGAGACGACGCCCTGCCCTTGGTGATGTCAGTAACGTGACAAAGACGGACATCGTCGACGCGAAGGATGGCAAGAAAGCTACCAGCAAGGCTACCCTCACGTCCAAGTCAACTACACAAGCAGGTGGCGTACAGAAGCTCAGCAGATCGAACACTACTCGAGCCGCTCTGGGGGTGAAAGATACAAACAAGAAAGCTGCTTCTGCTGAAGTGAAGCGTCCCGGAAGTGGATCCGGTGTCAAGCGTTCAGCGAGCCAGAAGTCTATCAGAGACGACCTCGACCAGGAAGACCCACCTCGTAAGAAGGTTGAGGTTGAGAAAAAGAAGGTCGAAGTTGTCCAGCAACAGGTTATTTCTGAGAATGTTTTCGAAGTTGGTGTGGATGTGGAGGATGAGAAAGACTTGGCAGCCGAGGGCATTCTAGATCTCGACACGGAGGATCTTGACGATCCCTTGATGGCGGCTGAGTACGTGGTGGATATCTTTGACTACCTCAAAGACCTCGAGCATGAAACTCTTCCAAGCCCGGATTACATCGACCACCAGCCGGAGGTCGAATGGAAAATGCGTCGAATCCTGATCGATTGGCTGATTGAGGTTCACGCAAGCTTCAGACTTCTTCCTGAAACCCTATTCCTGACTGTCAATATCATCGATCGTTTCCTCTCTGCCGAGATAGTTTCGCTAGATCGCCTGCAGCTGGTTGGCGTCACCGCCATGTTCATCGCGTCCAAATATGAAGAAGTCTTGTCCCCCCACGTCGCAAACTTCAGCCAAGTCGCAGATGAGACCTTCTCGGACAAGCAGATCCTGGACGCGGAGAGACACGTTCTCGCCACACTCAACTACAACATGAGCTACCCTAACCCCTTGAACTTCCTCCGGCGCATTTCTAAAGCCGACAACTACGATATCCAAACGCGTACACTGGGTAAGTATCTGATGGAAATCAGCTTGCTTGATCACAGCTTCATGCCTTACAAGCAGAGCCACGTCGCGGCTGCAGCTATGTACCTTTCGCGACTCATCCTTAAGCGTCCTGGGTGGGATGCAACTCTTGCACACTACTCTGGCTATACCGAAGAAGAAATCCAGCCCGTTTTTCTTCTCATGGTCGACTACTTATACAAGTCTAGTACTGAAGAAGCTATCTTCAAGAAGTATGCCAGCAAGAAGTTTCTGAAGGCATCAATCGTTAGTCGCCAATGGGCCAAGAAGCATCACACCATGTATATCGACAGCCAATCCGACGAGGCACAGGACGAGTAGTGCCTGCCGTATGAGCCATGACACCTTCATCCTTATAACGTCCTTCCAAGGGCTTACAGTTGGTCGGCGCTATGTCAGGGTTGATTTTGTTTGATACCGGGGCGTTCTCTCTATATTCATGCAGGCGCTGGCGAAAGGTCCCTTTGCATATTACGATGGCATCAGAATTCGGCTTTTTTCTTCTGTGGCGTTTACTTCTCTTCTTCGCCTTAACCTGTTCTTTGCTTCTTCAGTACTTCTTACAGTGCTTTTACAGTGCTTCTCTGTGCTCACGTGCTTCTAGAAAAGTACATCGGGGGGGCTATTGTGCTGTGCAAACGTGATCCAAGTGGTTACATATGCCCGGCGTGATGCGGGAGATGTTCATACAGACTTGTTGCGAGGTATTTGTTTTGGCTGTGAGGGATCGGGATACTATAGGCTTTGGATTGCACTTGACTTATTGATTGTTGTTTGTTTTAATAGGCGTTGTAAATACCGCTTTGGTCGAATGTGAGCAATTCTAATACTTGATTCTCATGATAGTGAATATGTAGCAGCTAAATATCATACCTCTTACAATGGAGTTGTAATAGAGATGATCTCCGCAAAGCTCGGACAGCGCAATCTCGCGGGCCGCGGCTTACAGCAAGTAATTAAACGAGCATCAAAACGGAGATAATCCGGGGCTGGCGAATGACTGATCGTTTCGCCCCCAACCAATTCTTCCATCTTTCATACACATTTCTGGATTAACTACAATCTCTACCAATCTACCTTTACACAATGAGAAAAGAAACAAAAGCAATGCCCGGCAAGACATCACCAACATGTCCCTTTTGTACCATTGCAACAGCACATCCACCTCTCCCACCGTCATCAGCATTGCAAACAATCCACCAACAATTACTACACCAACAACAACAACAAGAAGACAATTCCTATCCCGGGAATAGTACGAGATCACATGCATTCTTGGTGTTATCGACCAAATATGTCCTCGCCTTTTTGGATATTATGCCATTGTCAAAGGGGCACATCCTCGTCGTGACGAGGGAGCATTACGAAAAGGTTGGGGACCTGGGAGTGAGGATTGGGGAGGAGGCACGTTTCTGTCTTTTTCCGTCATATGCGTCACATCGACTGATTGATTTGATCTCCGATTAGTTGGGTAGATGGCTCCCAATTATTTCGCGAGTAGCCATGCGCGTCATTTTTGGCCAGAGCAGTGCGACAGAAGAACATCATTGGAATCTTGTACAAAATAATGGTATTCTCCCATCCCCGTTCACTTTGTCTCCGTATATTCTGTGAATTCTTTGCTGAAAAAATACCGCCCGCATGATACAGGCGAAAGAGCAGCCCAAGTAGTCCCCCACGTCCACTTCCATATCATCCCCAGACCACCACTCGTCTCTGCAGACGCCATGGCCGCATCCCCCAGTTGGACGATGTTTGGTCGCGGCCGTAGAGAGGATTTAGATGATGAGGAGGGTGAGGAATTGGCTAGACTATTGAGGGAAGAGCTGGCGAGGGAGGTGAAGAGGGTCAAACAGGAGGAGGGGGTAGACTTGGATGTTGATAGGGATTATAGATTGTGATTGACCCTTCTAACCGCCGGGAGGGGCGTTGTATTTACCAAGGACCTTTGATCTTCTGATACATGTTCAGATTTTGTTACCTTTAGGGAGTCTTTGATGGAGTTGGCTTTTTCGGCGCGAAATACTAGTCACATCATTAGCTCTGCGTCGAGGTTTGCATGTCTACAGCTGCACATACCAGGCGTCTAAACTCGTTCAGTTCATCTGCCGTGACCCCGTTCGGATCATCCGTAGCCGACTTGATGCGAGAGATGGACGATTCTTCTCCTTCTGGCAGCTTTCGATACGTAAGTAGACGACGTGACCCTATAGTAATTCATTCATAAGCATGTATGCGCGAAGGTCCAACGTAGACTCACGTACAGTTGTTGAATTGCTGTACGCCTATATTGGCAATCTCTAGCTGTGGGTGAGTCGGTATGATGAATTCCACATTTTGCTCATTCGCGGTTGGCATCCACATTGCAATCCTTCCTCCAACGACTAATGTACGGGCTGCAAAGTTTAGGATGTCGTGTTGCAGAGTAACGAATCCATATGGTTTCTTGGGCGGTACATAATCATCAAGTCTAGTCAAAGCTCTGTCAGCTCCCAGTTGCCTGCCAAAAAATAAGAAGTGCAAGGCCTACGTATGAATCGGTATACCATCTCTGTGCGCCGGCTGCTTGGACTTCCCCTCTCTCACACCCAGGACCCTAAGTCCTTCACGAATTCCATACGGCGGATCACAGATGATCCCATCCAAGAATGGCACATCGCGTACCGGCGTATTCGTCAAATCGGACATGAACGCATCAAGAAATTTATCCTCAATCCCATACTGCTGGAAATTCGCCAATAAGCCCATGGGATCTTCCTTTGTGATCTTGTGCCGACCCTTGAAACTTCGTCCGTCGATATCAGCGCCGAACGTCGCGGCACCGAAGTATGCGGCCGCGATTAGAAAACTGCCCGTCCCGACGAAAGGGTCAAAGAAGATTTTTCCGGGCGCGGCGTGGGCCATGTTTGCGGTGACGAGGGATAGTTCTGCGTCCATGGATGTAGTAGAGATGTATTTTCTTTTTTTAAGGTCGTACGAGTTCATCATGTTGCGGCTGCTGGCGCATATCCAGCGGCCGAAATAGACGTTCTTGAGGGGTCTGCCTTTGCCTTGTTTGGAAGACTCTTGTTCTTGCTGCTGTTGCTGTTCTCGCCGATGAATTCCTTCAATATCCGAAACATAATCCTCAAATATCACGAAACCCGCCTCGGGATCTTGCAAATTAATCGGTCCCTGGAGGTCAAGATACCCGAAACTCTCGATGAGACTCCTCTTTTCAGCTTGAGACCTCTTTGCAGCGAAACTATCTATCAAGAACCGATAAGAGATGTCCCTGTAATCTTTCCAGAAATGTTCAGTTCTGCGTCGCACGTCTGCATGAAGTTCTTCGTGGGTTGTGCCTCGGCCCCATAGTTCATATACGTCTTGGGCCAGGACGCTGCGAGATATCACCTTGCGTGCAGCCTCCAGGTTAGGGAACTTGGCGATGCAGAATGGCGACTGTTCGTTGTTAGCACTCTTTCACAAACTTGACTAACAATCCATCTTGAACAGAGCTCACATATCTGTCATACGATACAAAGTCGACATCGACCCCTGCGAGACTGGCGAGGGCTTCGATTTCCGCCTGCCGAAAGGTTTCGTGCGATTGCGCAAAGCGGATGACGCACTCCATCTTCTGTCGATTACCGGTACTGATTTCAATACTTGATTCTGTATGCGTTTCTCTCTGTAGCAACGGCCATTTAAATGCAATTTGAATCACTTGGGGGTCAAATCGTTGAATTGGTCATGATCAATGAGGGGAGAAAAACCCTTCCGACAGCGGGCAGTGAAAATGTAAAATTTATCCAGGATTCTCTCGGGCGACATCCTTTAGCTATGGATTTCGATTTTCAAGGTACATAACCATGTCGAATAAAATCAATCAATATCTACAGGGCAGCTAAAAAGACATATCCTATAGAACCCAACGAAACGACATTTACTATACCCTATGCTACGCGATTGAGCATTGGGGCAACGGAGGGTTCCCCTGAAGTGGACACAGCTTGATTCAATCTCAACAAATAGATCATCATGATAAGATCTAGATAACAGAACACATGCATTTACCAGGCTATTCCTCGACCTCCTAGCATTAATAACACAGAATGAAACCAGAACGCCGTTGCCGAAGAAAATATGCTCACAAAACGAGGTCGTGAGTATCCAGACGCCTCGCTAAACAACACTGAAGGTGTGCCGGGACACATAGCCCTCTTCTTGGACTATCTTGACCTTCTGATCCTCGGGTATCATGCTATGTTTCAATTCCCACCCGGCTCGTCGACAGAGCTCCGCCACGACCACGTCGCAATCTCCTAAAAGATCGATATCAAAGCCGATGTGCGATACAGGCTGGAGATGTTAGTTTCGCGCATGCAAAAGCATGTTGAGTGAGTACGTACCGTGCGTGAGATGTAGATCTGTGGGATATTACTGGGTATAATGCTGGGAACATCTGCCACAGGCGCCACTTTCATAGATGTCCCAATCACTATAACCAAGTCTGTCACTTCACGATCTTCTTCAACCAGCCGTCGCCCAAACTCATCTGGAAGGTCTTCGCCAAAGAAGGTAATATCAGGCTAGGGCCGTGAGTTGATGTGTCAGACACTGAGAAGTAGACAATGAACTAACCTTCAAAACACCAGGAGTAGGAATATCATAATCTTCCTCATCGGAGTCATCGTCAAAAGCGCCCTTCTTACGACTATTCTGCAGACCATTCGAGCTACGTTTCCGTTTCAACGCCTGCGGTTGCAGAGCAATTTGTTCTTTGCACGGCTTGCATAGAGGAATCTTGCCCGATTTGACAGTATCGAAAATAGCATCGCCCGGCACTTTGAAGCCACATTTAGTGCAGGTGGCAGTCGCAAAGGATCCATGACACTGCACAATCTTCTCCGGTTCGACACCCGCATTGGCCTCAATGTTATCAATGTTTTGAGTGTAATTTGTCAATAATTTGCCCTTGTCTTGTAACAACCTGATGAAAGCGTGTGTAGGAGAGAATTTCTTCTCGGTAGGAAGTATGTCTTTTGCGACTGAAAAGAAGATGCTCGGATCCTCGTGGAATAGCGAAATATCAAACACTTCTTGGGGGTCGCTAAGTCCGAGATGTTCTAATCGCGAGTACAGTCCGGTGTCCTTGGAACGAAAATCCGGAATCCCCAGACTTGTAGAAATCTAAAAGAGTACCATCAGCAATCAGAATAGAGATATTTCCAGATCGGAATCCTCATACGCCGGCACCAGTAATGACAATAACGTTCTTCGCGTTATTCAGCAAGCTGACCGCATCGTCGATAGAATTATATTCATCCAGCTTCTGACGCTTTGCAAACTCTCGAGCAATGACAATACCCAACAACGGATGGTATGCGTCATCTGGCGCATCTTCAAGGAAGGACGGAGGGACGACACCGAAAGCAGTCAGAAGTCTCTTCGCCGTAATCGTGTTCTTGCCGATGGTCTCTTCCACAAAAGCCACTTTTCCGATGTCGCGTAGAAGTTTACGGTAGGCGGTTGCTTCTTGCGGCGTACATGCATCTGGGACTGTGATAGAACGGTCAGAGGTTTGCAGCAATTGACAACAGGTTAGCAAACACTCACCAGTCGAAAGTTGATCATCCCGAACAAATTGTAATGCCTCTTCATACAATGAATCTGTCTCCCACTCTTCCTCCTCGCCAGACTCATCACTATTGTCGTCCGCGTCAGAAGTCGGCGATTTTGACTTCTGGACAGCGGGTCGCGACGGTGTACTATCATCATCCACGTTAGGTTCACCCGCCGTCTCCACCACATTCAGCTCCACGACCGAGGACTTGAACGTCTCGGTCGTATCTGAGCCCAACGCAAAATCCATGGCTGGATGAGAGGTCGAACACAAGCGCCTTCCCCTTGGCGCCTCTTCCCAGACTTAAGAGGGTGTACTCACATTGGTGTCGGTCCACGGATAAGGAAAGTCAAAGAATTCAGCCTATCGCTAATCTTATCAGACTTATCGCCCGGAGAATGGGTTAATCCGGGATTTGCCGGCCGAGATGGCCAATCGGAGTGTCGCCGCATATTCAGAGTCAGGAACAATTTATGCAGTATATATTGCAAGCAACAATCTATAATGTGCTGTGCTGATTTAGGGGTATCCATGACCATACTTCTTCTGCCACCGTGATGGTGTGAAAATGAACATACTTTCTATTTGCAAGTGCAAATATGTAATAGCATTTGTTCATCATGAATCCTTCATCTCATGATCTTCGTCCTCATCATCGGACTCTGCCTCAATCTCACCATCCCAATCTTCATCTTCCCCCTCAGCACCCGGGAAAACAGGCCCATCGTCATCACTGTCGTCATCCATATCTTCACCGAGTTCCTTATCCAATTCCTGCACAAGCTCAAGTGCATGATCCCTAAGTCTTTCATCCTCGTATTCGAGTTTCTGGTACAGCTTCAAGCTCTGCTTTAACCATCCACGACTGGCAACCATTGACTCGTGTCTTTTCTCTTCGGTTGATTCGTCTTTCTCTTTCTCTCCCAATAAATATAGACACCATCCACCCAGATACCAAGCTTCAATACTCTCATCGTCCTCAAGAATCAATCGCTCCAGCACCTGTAAGGCCTCGACCTCCATTTGTACTTCCATAAGGAGTCGAGAAAGACTTATGCGTGAGGGGAAATCTGGAATTGTGGGGTCTTCAGGCGATAGGTCTTGCCATAGCTCTAAACTGCGGGACAGCGCAGCGCGCGCATCTTCAATGCGTGTCTGGGATATCCTTACGGAGGCCAATGTCTGTAGGCAGTCCGGTTGATCGGGCGCGACGAGGAGGGCCTCGGTGATTAGGGTCTCGCATCGAGTCTCGGCGTCATCTTCCCATCTATAGTATACATTGTTAGTTGTAGGACCTTCTGACCTTTGACGCAACGATTCCACTCACGAAAGATCGGTCATGTACAATTCCACCACACCACACAGAGCAACTGCCAGTTTCTTCCTCTTTTCTTCGAGTAGTGAAGCCGTATCCGCGCCACCTTTTTGTTCGAGAGTCTGAATGATATGTCTCAAAGCGCTGACGCCCTTCTCATACCATGCTACGCTGTCTGCACCACCTTGTTCACTCAATTGCGCAAGCCACAGAAATTTCTCCGCCCCTCCGCCTTGTGGCTCTGGTATTGTCCCCTCCGGATCAAGTTGCACAGCATATAGAAACTTCTCTCGCGCGGCGTCGATTTCGCCAAGTTCCACATGTATTTCTGCGACGAGATTGATCGCTAACAAGGTGTTGGATGATTGACCGTCAGAGATTTCAATCACGCGCTGAGCCAAGGGGAGAGCTGCATCGGCTTGACCTGTTTGCAACAAAATGGTGGCCTTTTCGAGCAGTTCCGTGGCGTTGTCTGCCATTTTGCGTTTGGAGACAGTGCTGCCCACGGAGTGGAGCACCGACTTTTCGGATTTCGTGATATTCTTTTCGTTTTTTGTTCGCGATTTGCCCATACTCTGTTGATCTGAATTCGAAGCTCCGTAATGTATTGTAAGCTGTTCGAAAACATAAGACTATGATGTATTGTGAAGAATCAAAAGTTGATACGCCCATATAAGAATTGTAGATAATTTTTGGATCTTTTTAGACATGTTTGCGGTGTTTGCATGCGGGACACATTTGTTAACCCGCCGTCCAAGAAGATCAAGACTTGACTTTGCGATATCAACATATACAATTAATTCAATAATACTCCTTGGAGAACTTGACTTTGAGCGTATTTGAGCAACCTCGAAAGCCGTGCAGGTTGCTAAAAATTTTCGTGAATACACATTCGCGCAAGATTTTCTCCCAAAGTTAGCGATGGGTCGCGAAGAGCAGGTGGAGGAGCGAGAAGTCCTCGACTCGATATTTCCAGAGGAAATCACAGGTTTTTCAAGCAATCGACTACTATAAAGCTACTGCCACGTTCTGATCATTTGCTCGGGAATTAGATATTTCAGACACCTCCTACCGAATAACTATAAATCTCGACGTCGACGAAGACGAAGAAAATGATGAGGCGCCAACTCTTTTATTACAAGTCTCTTACCCAGAGGCATATCCTGACGTCGCACCTGACCTTGAAATCCTGACACCGCCAAACTCCGCAAAGCATACTCGCTTCGACATACAAGAGGACAAGGTCCACCTTATGGACGCAATTCAACCTAGCATCGAAGAGAACCTCGGCATGGCAATGATATTCACGTTATACAGTACGCTCAAGGAAGCGGCGGAGACCTTGATAATGGAACGTGTAGCATCGGAGAGACAAGCTCGCGAAAGAGAGATTGCAGAGGCCGAGGAGGAAGAAAATCGGAAATTCCAGGGCACACTTGTCAATAGAGAGAGGTTTCTCGAATGGAGACAGCATTTCAAGAAAGAGATGGAGGAACAAGAGCAAAGAGAAAGAGAGGAAAAGGAGGCAGAAGAGAAGAAGAAAAAGCCGTCTGCTCGCGAAGAACAAAAGCTTACCGGGCGACAGCTTTGGGAGCGTGGTCTCGCAGGCAAGGGCGATTATGACGAAGAGGGCGATGACGAGTTACCGTCGGATGGCGTCGAGAAATTGCAGATTTCAGCATAGAGAAGAAAAATTTTCATGATATACAGTGGTTTCGTCTACCACATGAAGTCACACGAGGCAATATCCTGGTCGGCGTCAGAAACATATTCTATGTATAGGTTATCATAACCTTTCCCCTGACGGACCACTTAGCGATGTGTTGACTGCCGGACTTCATTGACTGAAAGGGTTAGTGAGGACGAAAAGAAGGGTCAGCTGCCTGAAGCATATTAGGCGAAAAGCTTCGCGCGAAAGTTTTGTATCAAGGATCTCCAGAAACCAAGTGAAGGAGGTCTCCAGAAATCGTCTGTAATCTCCCTTTTCCTAGCTTCCTCTTCTGCAGCGAGCTTACGCTCATCGAGAATGACCTCCCATAATTTCTCTGCAAGCGCTTGTTGCTTCTTCTCAAACTGTATATTATCGTAATATGCCTTCTTATAACACTCCAAAGGGTTCTCTAGCCAAGTACCTTCAACCCAAGCCAAGCGATGTTCCGCATATATCACTTGCTCAGTAAGAGGTTTGCCTGTAATGAGCCGATCCCAGTCCTCCTCATCCTTTGCAAACAGTGTTTCGACAAGTAATCGATCTCGTCTTTCTATGAGTTTGTCCTTGAAGCGGAGTTTGTACCGAATGATCCGACTAAGATTCTGTGGCTGCGGTTTTTTTATTCGTAGGAAGGGTATACCGCGGGCGTTGACAAGTTTGGGTACTTGCCGTTGGCCGGCAGTGAAACGTCTTGGACGCAATAAAACAGGTTCGGCGTTGGGGTGTCGGTGCATTGTTTGTTTCTGAAATGCTATATTTTCGAGTCTTTTCTTTTCACGTTTGCCAGGCGCGGTCGGTATTCGAGCTTCGTTCACTTTTTGCTTTGGGCGACTTTCAATTTCTCGAGCAAGTTGATTAATTTGCGATATGGAGCCGTAGTCTCCATGCGCTGCTGCGTGTATTATATCCAACGCCTGTACAGTTCATTGAGCGGAGGTTCGCTGCATATGACGATATTGAATTCTCATACCTCGTAGCCTGCCTGCAGACTATGTATCGTTTTCGTTGGACTCTTAAAGCGTCTGTTCCTTTCAAATTCTCCCCTCACAAGTCTCAACAGTGATTCGTTTACGCCAGTCGTCGGAGGTAGTTTCGAACATTGGCGCAAAAGCGCTCGATACAAGGCGAAACCTACTAAGATGTTAATGGTTGAAGTGCCATTTTGCGACTACTGTAATCTTACATGTATGGCGATGTACGCTGTTTTTTCCAGCGCAATCCCCCCACTTCATCGAGTTTGGCGATCCGGAAGTCCACAATGTTAAGTTGAAGAAGCTGATGTCGTGAATCTGAATTAAATCTCCATCCTGTCCGGGGAGATAGTATTATCACCACGTGACTTATCGACCTTATCAGCGTCAATTTACTTTCGACGTCACTGAAACACTTATGAGTAAACTCGTATCTAGGTGTAGTATCCCCTGTTCATGGCCTCATTTTCCCAGTACAGCTCCTTTGGGAATGCAGATAAGAGGTTGATTTGAAAGCCCGCTAATTCACAAATAGAAATGCATGAATACCCATGTCAAAAGAGAAAGTGACAAGCCCTTTATTCATAATACACGATTCATATTTTGAATACTGTCTGTCTTTCTTAAAATGTGGTGCCTTCAGGGGGTTGCGGGAGTTTCTTGTGCTGGGGCAGTGCCATAAATCTGCAATACGACTTTCAGTGAACTTATCTGCATGCGACAGAGGAAAAACAAACCTGCGAAGTTCCAACAAAATGGTTTCCATGGTGTAATCCCTTTTCCATGTTGCTAACGTGGGCAAAGCTGAAAGATCGACCTGCACAGACTTAGCAAAATCACCGAAGAAAGATACCCAATCTGAACCAACCTTTCCGGTCCGTGAATCAACGCAGGGTAGGTTAATCTTCGAAACAAAGTGTAAAGTAGGTGGCGCATCAGGGTACTCGGGGCCGCACTGGATATTGACGCTGTATATCCGATTTTCGTGTACGCTCTGTAGACGGTTGTTAAGTGATGGGTCCCGTCACGTCCTTCCTGAAAATTATACACACATGAGGGGGTCCGAGGATGGTTCCGTTCCAATTGGTCATGGTAATGTCATCTCCGTCGGCGAGCCCGTATGAGCATGCCTCTAATGGTTGCGAGAACACCGGTCAGCTGGTGACTAAATTGACGTAGGGAGAACAATACAAACCAGCTCCTTGGCCCTTCTCACCCTTCTCAAGCTCTTCAAGGAGACGGAAATTCCGTGGAATCTTAGCCATGGTCGTAAAGCGGTTCCGGGACGTTTGCTCGAGTGTATGTTATTATGGTGGTTGCACTCAAATCAAGTCAGACAAATGTTGGAGGGGCAGATGAGGCAATCAGTTCCTTCCCAGATTGTCCATTGGCCAGCGGAGACATCGCGGAAGGTGCGGGTCCCTTTCACACGTGACTCTGTCTATTCACCGCTTTACTTTACCCCAATCATATCGCGAGTTTCACCTCCCATGCCGCGGGATTCTGAGGCTTGGCGACACGCCATCACCCAGCAAGGACACGCTTTCGTGTGTGCTCTCGTTGTTGTCTGAAATAAACGTCCATTCATGATAGGAGGCAGATTCAGAACGTCTCGAAAGTCTTGATGTCCTGTAAACTGCGTGTCTGTTTGTCCTGGATCTTTGAATCTCCACGCATGAAAGTATAATGGACTCTTGATCTTCGACTGCCAAGCATTGAGACCGACTGGATGCAGATTTACAAGAAATGTTATAGCAACATTACGCATGATTGGATATGTCCTCTCAGATCTTGCAGACAGAGCTCTCAAATCTGATACAGGAGTCGAAGCGCAGATTTTCTGAGCTGAGAAATGTAAAATGCTTGATGGAATGCCTAAATCCACGACTGACGAATCTATGTAGGCGGCCGAACAATCACTAAACGACCTGAAGGCATTGCCTTCAACTTCGGAGGCACAGATCACAGCCGGTTTGTCTCCCGCCCTGCAGCCGTGTGTCAAATAGTGAGCTAAGTAAATATCAGATCTCATACGACGTCCGCACTTTGTCACTCCGTTCATAGTTGCTTGCCAGACACGACAATCTAAACTTGCATCCATCGGAGTCGTATGTTTGCAGAGGCTCGCAACATTGCATGCTATTGCACCTGCTAGACTCAACGATACTCTGACTGCCTTGGGCGACATTACTGGTCTGAGTACGTACGGTCGATTCCACGATCATTACTCCTTCTTAACTGTTCAGTAGGCCAGGATGTGCAGCTCAAGATTCTTCAGACCCTTCCAGCCCTGCTTCACAACTATTCGAACGATCTGAGTGGGGAACTGCTTGCTCGTGTTCTCGAAGTATGTGCCACCTTGCAAGCCAGCAAAGTTGCTGCTGTATCAAATACGGCAGCTGCCACCTTGCAGCAACTCATTAGCTCGGCTTTTGAGAAGGTCTCAGCCGAAGATAGTAAGTTGTAGATGTCTTTCGGATACTCCAAATCCATTGCTGACCTACTTACTACTTTACAGGCGCTCTGAATGCAGTTACTGAGCGGACGAAAGTCGGTAGCTCGAATGTGGACATCGGGGTGGCTGCGCATGATGCTCTCCAGGTATGTGCAGATTTTGATACCAATCAGCATAATGACTAACATGTTTGTAGATCCTGGGTGATCTATGCCGTGCTGTTGAAGGCGAGAAGTTAGAATTTCTACACATCAAGGCTCTCCCGGCCAACTTCGTCCTCGAGCTCATTGAAAGCATCCTGATCAATAACATCAAGCTTTTTCGAAATCACCCTGAGCAGATGCATTTGTTACAAACCCGACTTTTGCCTTTAACAGTCAAGCACCTTTCAGAGAGACATGATTTTGCGTCGACTTTACGAGTTGCCCGGATACTACTGGTTCTTCTGCGCAATTTTATGAGCCTGCTGCAGGATGAATGTGAAATGGCTCTAGGGCTTTTGATACATCTCTTGGAACCAGAAGCTTCACCAGAATGGAAAAGGGTACTATGCATGGAAGTTTTCCGCAGCCTGCATTCAGAACCCAGCCTGATACGGCTGACATACACTTTGTATGATGGCACTCAAAGAAGAAAGGACGTAGTGAAAGATCATATGACTGCTTTGTTCAAGATAGCGTCAGAAAACCCGTCTCTCATAGGCGTCAGTCATCAGTCTACCGTGCCACAAGACGCCTCACAGTCTCGATCCAACACTGACGATCAAATCACACTCGAAGCTGGTGGAGTTGCTGGAGTTATTGCAGCAGCTGTAAACTCGGCGGATGAGAGTGTGACGGGAATCAGCAGTCAATGGAGTACGGTTCGCACGCCGTATCTCGAGCTTCTCGACAAAGCAGACCCACCACCGCCTCCGGAAACATACATCTACAGTCTGGCTCTGAACTGTCTGAGCGCTTTAGCCGAAGGTCTTGCCAGATTCATCATCCCGTTGACAGTGACAGAGTCAAAAAGCAGGCGAAGAAAAAGGATTGCAACGAATGATCGGGAGCAAGCCTCGAATGACTTGCATAGATCCGACTCGACGAAGTCAAATGGGTCTGAATCTAGGAGGCAAACAGTACCTCTCAACCCGTTAGACCTTCAGGACCATCCACAGCGTGCTGCTATCATTTCTAGTGCTGGGCTGATTGAATCATGTTGGCCCGTTATTTTGACCACGTGCTCCATTTTCTTCTACGCAGCATTAGACGCAGATTTTTATCACAACCTCGTAAGGTCATTCCAAAAGTTGACACACGTCGCCGGTCTTCTTCGTCAATGTGCGGCGCGAGATGCATTTCTATCCACTCTCGGGAAAGCTACTCTTCCTGTGGATGATGTGAGTGTCCAAGTCTCTAGCACACACGCTTCTGAAACCAAACAAGCAAGCAATTCAGATGTGGGTAATGAGCAGTCGCTAACCGCGCACTTTGATACACCCAAAGCGTCCTTTGAAGCTACGAGAGCCTCTCTGAGCACAAGAAATCTCTTGTGCCTTCGAGCTCTTTTGAATCTGGGGATTGCCTTGGGGCCTACGCTGGACCGAAACGCATGGTCCATACTTCTTGAAACGCTGCAAAATGCGGATCTTGTAATAAATGCTTCCGCGACGGCCTCTGCTAAACAGACGCCAACTATCGGAAACGGAGAACAGGCAGCACAAAGTGGCTTCGATGTTCCCAGAGCCAATATCGGAAATGAGATACTTGCTGTTTCAAGTGCTGCATCAAAGATGTTTGAAAGCACAGCAGATTATCCGGGCACATCCTTCCAAGCAATACTCGAGGCACTTCTAGGCTTATTGTCTGCTAAAGGACCAGGAGTGCTACCAACGACTCTATCTCCAATGAAATCTGTGAGTCATGCTTTTGCGAACTCTAGAATCCAAGATCATGAGATCAATCTCGTGCTTGATCGGACCAAGGAGCTCTGCGAAGCAAACATGGAACGATTGTCGGTCGTGGGCGGGGATGAAGACGTCGCCTGGATTTCGTTAAATAGAGATCTCAAATCGATCATTACAAGCACCACGCATCACCGGAGCCTTCGGTTGAAAGCGAGTAGTATTCTCAACTACGTTAATCTTGAAACCATGAAACATGGATGGTTCGAAGACGACTCTCGAAACGCTCTACAACTTCGAAACTTGCAGTCGTTGCAATCGCAGATCGCATCATTGTACGACCAACGCGACAGACTAACAGGTGTAGATTCAGAAGCTCACGGACAGGCTCTGGACACACTGAGAGTCATGCTTGAGCAATACGGCGAGGCTTTTACTTCTGGCTGGGACTTGATATTCGAGCTAATTTCTAGTGTTTTTGTGAAGCCCGAGACTGAACAAAATGACACAACTTCGACGAGTACGTCCCCATCAAAAGCCCGAGACTTCAAAGCACGATCTCCACGTTTAGTACGTGCAGCTTACACTTCTCTTCAACTCATCGCATCCGACTTTCTTACTTTACTTCCACCGTCATGCCTCCTTGAATTGGTTGATTCATTGTCATTTTTTGCATCGCAAAATCAGGACTTTAACATCTCGTTGACCACCACCACCTTCTTTTGGAACGTCTCCGACTTTCTGCAAAGCCAAGTCGGCACATTTTCGATTGAGGAGTCCATGGACTCATCCATAAGCGAAGAGTCACTTGCTGCGCTTACCGAAGATGCCAATATCCCTACGTCAAAAGGAGCACTGTGGTTACTATTGCTTCTTCGCATCGTAGACCTCACGACGGATGACAGGTCAGGCATACGCAATAGCGCAATCCATACCCTTCTCAGGATCTTAGATGCGTATGGCCCGCAATTAACACCCAAAACATGGCATCTTTGCTTGAATAGGGTACTGTATGTCATGATGGTTGAAGTGCAAAATAAAGCACTGGAGACTTCCGATTCTGCCGATGGAGGATCAGATGCAGTGAAACAATGGATCGAAACATCCGTGATTGTCATCAAAGGCAGCGCTGATCTAATTGCGACCTTTTTCGACACGATTGTCCAAGATTCACGATTTGTTGAATCCTGGAAACGATTACTGGAATGTTTTCAAGCATTGGTTCGTATCAACAACTATGGAATCAAAGAGGCAATTTTTGCTAGTACCTGCGACATCATTAAGCATGCAATCTCTGGCGAGTTGAACAAAGAAGCGGTTGGTTATGCCTGGCATCTATGGACTAACAACCACCTGGCCCCTGAAGGCGCACCGTTGAAATTAGAGGAGTCGAACCAGGATGCACTGATTGCTTATTTGCGGTTTTTCCAACAAATCTATCGGTTGTACCGGGATGAAGTGACAAAAGAGCTTGTGACCCAGGTTCTGCATCACGTGCGAAATGCGATCTGGAACTCAGTGGTTTCAAGATACTCAGTTGATATCGACCATCAATCAACCCTGCAGGAATTGGCCCTCGATTGCATCAGAAATCTCTGCCTTGAGAAAGATGAATCACAACCTGACATTGTGATGTGCCTAGCAGAGTTCAGTGATGCTGCTTTGACTCAATGGTCATCAGACAGAGATAAGAGCCGACCGTCATATGTGGCGTTCTCTAAGAGCGCGATTGATCTATTGAGTTGGTATATTGCCGAGCATGGCATCAAGGCGGACATATTGTCTGACGGTACGTTGACAACGGCACTCCAACATTTAGCTCATCCTATCACTCGCAAATACGAATGGCGTGGCAAAGACCGCGAGCAATTGATCTGGCAGAAATCCACGACGGCAGCTATCAGGATCATTCGTATTGCCGTACCGTACGTGGAGAGCAAGTATGCTTTGTCTGAAAAGTCTAGCATCACTTCGTTCTGGTCTACTGTTATTGATATTACTCGAGGTATCATTTCTGCGAACGATTACGATGAGCTTAATCTATCAAGATCACGTATTACGGACGACGAGGGATTCGACATTGAAGCTTTCAAGTCCTTGATACCGCTTCTCATTCCGTCTATAGGAGCAAGCAATATACCCGATAGTATTCGAAGAGATTTCGCATGCGCTCTACTCCGCTCTTCGCTAGTCTACCTACCTCAAAGAATGGACACACCCATGGAGTCATTACTCGAGAATCCGCTTCATGACCTTTACGTAATTCGTCGCGGTAGAACATATGATTCATCGCCAACAGCAAGGTCGCGCATTGCCTACGTCCTCATTGACACAATATTCACACTTGCCCAAGCATCTTCGCTAGCGTCGACCGACGACAGCCAAACGTCATCTCGCATCGCCATAGCACGCTCAATCCTGCCTTATCTGATCCTCCGATCTTTCATCCCACTCAAATCATACATCGCTGATCAACCTTTGCGCGGATTACTGCCACAACCGGCTCCGGCTCATCGCGAATTAGTGCATATTCTGAATCGTCTATTCACTCTCCAAAGCGAGCCTGCAGCCATACCCGATGCGCCGTGTGGAATTGTCTCGTCGCTTCAAACCACGTCCCGCGCCAGCAAGAACGACAAATCTCACTCTCAACCAGCTTCCCATCTGACATATAGCAAACATCTCGGATGGGTATATCCTCTCATCGTGAAATGTGTGCGTGTTGCCGGAAAGCAGAAAGGACGCGGGAACAACGATGTCGTGGTATTGCATCATTTGACTAAGATATTGGATGCTGTTTGCGATGAAGATGAAGACGAGGTCTAGATTGGGTTCTTCTTTTACTACATACTCTGTTTTGTAAGCTACTATCAAATAGACCTTGGAGTCAGGGCTGTGATTAAATTAAAATGGTTTCATATTTTCAATACAAGTGCAAAACCTGGTATCGTTATCTCACACTTGTATAGTCTTAAGATAACAGCTCAGAAATATAATAGAAACAACTCTGATTCAAGCTCATAATTATTCATTGATATTTTATATCATCATAGTTACTCATATTCCAGAAGCTCCATCACCAACTAAAGGTAACCCTAAGCTTGAGCCTGCGCTTCCGACGCTGGGGAAGGATTCAGAGATGAAGAAGCTTCCGCTGGCGTTGAAGCTGGAGCCGGAGCTTGGCCTTGAGGCTGAGCCTGGGGAGGAGGTTGGTGATATTGCGGGTTCTTACTCGGTCCCACAAGGACATGCTGCTGTCGCTGCAATTGTTGTTTCTGAAGCAACTGCTGCTGTGCGACTTCCGGGGTGGGTGCGATTTCAGGAGCTTGGCGGTAGAGAACGATTTCTGATTGTTTGAAGTAGCGACGGGCATCTAGAACAAGATGTGTCAACGAGGAAGAGTCAAGGGGTAGATCGCGTGAGAGGCAAAAAAGATATAGTGTGTTCGGGGCTTTGTTCGAGGCAGATTCGGGAGGTGTGGGGGTGGAGGCCGACGGTGATACTAGCTGTATTGTATCGGTGCCGTGTAATGACGGCGTTTCAATTGCCGTCGGTTAAAGAAGGTTTCATACTAAGAACACCGTGTATCATACAGTGTGGTATGAGGTACGGGTGAGAGGATTCTGAGGGAAAGATGACAATATACAAGCCAGATAGTATGGATAGACTGACCTTCATCGATCAAAACCAGACTGAGATAATAGCGGGTTGAGTATTTCTTGTTGACGTCGCGAAAGGTAGGTGACAAGTCGAATCCGCCGAGGAATAATCTGATAGGAATCGTCTCGCCTGCATTTCTCGGTCAACGATGGGGTTATTCTGATGATGTGTTTCATGAACATACCTCGTGAAGGGGAACCATCCATGATCTGCGAATGCCGAGGTTAATTAACTTATCTAGAGCGTTCGACATGTCCGCAGCTTACCTCGAATCGTACCAACGTTTCACTCTCATTGTACTGATTAGGTGCTGCACCCGTGGTCTCCCTTCTAATAATCGAAAGCTCCATATGCTTAATCTTCAACCTCACCAGCAAGAAATATATGCGCCCCACGATGACGTCCTTGAGATGATACTGTGATTTCGAATACTCAAACTCAATATGCAGGCAATCCTCGATTCCGACGTCCATCTTGATCGGGCTATTGGTCTCCGGGGGCATGCGGTAAGAATAGACCCAGAGATCCTTTTCCCGTATCACGTCGGCCATGCGCCGCGATACTGTGACCCGCACAAAGTACCGGAGCTTGACGTTGATGCCATTGTATGACTCGTACTGTTTCTCGACATTCTTGAAGTTGAAGGGGAATGTTTGGGGGTGTTGGAGTTCGCCCGGTGCAGCGAGTTCTTGGACGAGAGAGAGAAATTCGTAATGGTTGCCGCGGTCGAAGAACATTTCTATCAATATATTAGCATGGGTCTGTCAAACAGAATCATCAAGCGTGCAAAGCGGAGCAATAGAATGCTTCAATCGTGGACATCTGCATACCAATTGACCCAATAAATTGCACTTTGATACCGGTATGTTCTAATCGCTTCCCATCCTTTGGTCGCACAGTGACTGCACCCTTGACGGACTCTCCATCCATGTAGAGAGGAGCCTTCTCGCGACGGCCCTTGTCCAATTTAACATCAACGGTCTGTCGTTCATCGCTGTCCTCGAGGACGACGTCGATGTCGACGGGTGTCGAAAAGAAGAATGGAGCCATTGCGACTCAGACTTCGCAGCTGTGTTATCGATTTTTAGCTGACAGACGACCAAGCATTGACGTCTTAGAGTTGACTATGCTTTCGGCTGATTTCACGTCAGATTGTAGCTATGATAGCTGTTGATAGGGTCGTTGTTGATATGGTGGTGAATCAGACTGCCTACCTACCTACCCTCTTTGTGGCTTGGCTGCGGAGCTTGTATTACATAAGCAGGGAGCTCACTCATCATCAGCAGGTTGAAATCTTGCACTGTACCATACCTAGAGGCCAAAGGCTGCGCTGTCGCTTATGTAGATATCAGCAATCATTCTGGAATAATTCTTGAACAAATGATTGTATTCTCGATTACATACAATGTACATTTCATAGAAATTCGACTCTAAGCAAGGGAAAGTCCAGCCAACCAAATCAATCAACGACAACCGGGGGGGTCCTTCATCGTCACGTGGTTTGAAGCAGGACATTACGTAGCTTTCTCGTCGGCTAATTCCTATCATACGTAGAACCACCAAGTTTACCATCCGAACATTTCAAGCAGCATGCATGTAATGTGATGTATCATGTCCGTATTCAACACGTATGACCGTTTCAGTTTCCTGCTTTCCGTTCGGCGGTAGGTGGGGATGCTAGCGTGGGGGGAACAGATTTGGTCTCCACGGATCAAACGTCTTGTCCACGAGCTGTAATCTATGTGCTATATCGTTACGCCGCGACAAATGCCGGTGCTTCCACGCCGGTTGATTGGTTATGTGCTGTATAAGCTTGTTTAGAAGAGGAATGTTGGTATTATTCTTCGTCCCCTGTAATTAATCCAGTTTCTTCATGAAGCACCATTACACCGCCATTGAAAGGACTGGGAGCCTGCAACTGCAGCTCAGAAGAATGTCATGGTTGAGTTTCTGCCAAATATCTTGATTCCCACCACGCAATCATCATCCAGGGTGTCCCTAGAATACCCAATTCGTACAACTCACGATGAAGGTTCCATCCCGACATATCGTCATACTCCGTGGACTTGCGACTCATGGCGAGTGGATGCCTTTACCGTACCGTCGGAAGCCAGTCTCCTTTCTCCACTGCTTTAGCCTCTGAGATCAAGGAAAATAAGGTCGGTAAATGTCTGGATTGGTCTGGTAATTTTGAATTTATTGATACAGTGGGTTATATAGAGGTATATATTACCAGATCTGCCCATTCTTCCAGATAATTTGAGTTATCTTAAAATAATTTCCCATTTCGTGACGGCTAACTTACATCAAACACCAGGCTCAGCTGATTCTATCCCGAGTGCTAACACGAGTGTATGTGAGATATCCTGCGGTACCAGCCTGTTTCGCAACGACAATTAGACTCGTCTGTAATTCTTCGGCATAGAACAAGAGCTTTCCGCTGCGCAGTCATCTAGTCCGACCATTGTCATACTCATCAAGTATTGCGCGAAGTCAAGCAAAGTTTTCATAAGAAGAGAAGGAGGAGCAGATAAAGTTACTGTTCATTTATAGATTTCTGGTTGAGACTACATATCGGGCGCCTCTTCCACGGATTCAGGGCATACTTCGGATCACTCAATACCAAGGATCGTAAAGGAGTCAATCAACGAGCAAGAAGACAAGATGCTTTCTGCAAACGATAAACCCTCGACGACAACGTCAAATGGACTCACCTCCAACCTCTACGGGGGATATACTGCGCAACCAGAATCACACAGCACTGGTCCCAAAGCATATATGCGCGCTCACGCCATGGATTCGGAAAGCTCGCTACAACATATCTGGATAGTCACGGGACCAGCAGGTTCCGGCAAGACGACGGTTGCAAAGAATCTTCAGGCCGAAATGGGATTGCCCTTTTTGGAGGGTGACGATGTATGTTTGTTTTTCTGCCATCGGAGCATATGAGTTGATGCAATTGTACGACCATACTAATGTGTCTTGAATGGTTGATAGTTCCATCCTCAAGCCAACAAAGAGAAAATGGCAAATGGTATCCCGCTCACAGACGCAGATCGCTGGGACTGGCTCATATCTCTCCGCGACGCCGCCATTGATATCCTCACAAAGCCCTCTTCAAACGAGAGAGAAACAGCGGCAGACGGCACAGCGCCTGCTCCTAGGGGTGTGATAATGTCCTGTTCCGCCCTCAAACTTAAATATCGCGACGTCATCCGCGTCGCTGAATACTATAACCCTTCTCTCCGGATTCATTTCATCTACCTTAAAGCGGATGAGAAGACGCTGATGGAGCGCGTCAACGGACGCGCAAGTCATTATATGAAGGGGAACATGGTGCATTCGCAGTTTGAGGCATTGGAGGACCCCTCGGATGAAGTTGATGTGCTCGCTGTGGATGTTTCGGTGCCACCCGAGGTCGTGCAGAGGAATGTGTCGGAGGTTGTGAAGAAGAAGCTTGCCGAGTACAGCTCATAGCTACTCTCTTCATTTTTGATTCTGTGTTTTTAGCATGGGATACAGCGGATTACTAGCTACAGCGTCCGGAGTTTTTGAAGAGTACGGGAGCAATGATTACCATCATGTCGTTGGTAACTTGATATATTTCGGCTTTGCGTTTGGTTTCTAGATCAATTGATAGTTTCATTCGTCTTCTATGTTCGTCTTTTTATTCAACTGCTTCTGGTCATTCTGAAACGATAAACTTTCGATACAACCTTGATATCGAATCAAGACTTGACGTTATGCAGCCTATGCGATTTACATACAGGTGTCGCACGCTAACGTAATCGTATCAACATCCTATCTGGGTCCTCCACGTACTCCTTGACCTTGCTCGCCATTCTGGCCATGGTAGCACCATCGATCACCCTGTGATCTGCACTCCAACTAAAGTTCACCATCTCCCCCTTCGTCACTTGACCATTCTCATCAAAGACGGGGAGAACTCTAGACCGACCTACCCCCAGGATAGCAACCTCGGTCGGCACGATCACCGGGGCTAGATATGTACCGCCGATGTTACCAATGTTAGACACCGTGATTGTACCTCCAGTAATATCAACAGGCTTCAGTTTCCCTTCTCTACCCAGCGCACTCAGGCGGGAGATTTCAGCGGCAATCTCAAAAATGGATTTGGCACCGACGTTCTTGATATTGGGTACTATGAGACCCTGAGGGGTATCCATGCCAATCCCGATGTTGTGATTGGCGCGCATGACTAGCTTTGGTGCTGAGGGGTCTGATGCGTCGACTTTGGCGTTGAGGACGGGGTATTCCTCAAGAGCTAGAGAGACTGCTTTGATGATGAATGCTAATGATGTGACCTTTTGAGTGTTGCTCGGGTTGCTGGCGAGTTTGCGGCGAAGAGCGGTCATTAAGTTGATATTAAGCTCGTCTGCATAGAGAAGGTGAGGGATGGTTAAGGACTTGGTCATTGTCTTGAACATTTGGGACTGGATGTTAGTTAGTGCTTGTGTGGATTCGATCTGTGCCGAATCACTGGATGCAGTAGCTCGCGTGCTGGTGGCTGTACTGGTGGAAGTTGTAGGTAATGTCGTGCCTGTTGCTTGGGGTTGATCCTTTTGCGCGACGAGTTTGAGGACGTCTTCTTTCAAGACTCGGCCATCCTTGCCGGTGCCTGTTATGTCGAGAATGTTGAGGTTGTGTGTTTTGAGCATGCCGCGCACAGCCGGTGTTGCGAGGGAGGCATGTTTCGACGGTGGCTTTTGTTCAGAAGTGACTTCGACGGGAGCTTCAGTAGTCTGAGTCGTCTCGCCGATTGCAGCTGATTCTACAGTCTCTGGCGCGGTTTCTACCTGTGTTGCTTGTGCGGAAGCATTGTCACCTGGGTATAACGCATCGTCGACTTCGATATCGCAAAGTGCCTACAGCATGATCAGCATAGATGCTCATCTGAGTCGTGGTGTTTGATCTGAAAGAGCCTACCCGTCCTGTCGGTACCGTATCATCCGTCTGAAAGTGAAGCTTTTTGATAACTCCCGCGTACCTCGATGTGATCTTCCAAAAGTCAGCGACCCAGACTCTCATCCATGAGCAAGAACAGACATACATCATCGACAGCCTTGTCAGACTGATACTGGCAAAGTGGCTTCCATTCCTCCACATGCGCACCCTCCTCCACGTACCACTGGATGATCTGAACTTCCGTGATCCCTATAGCCACGACGTGTAAGCCGACTTTCAATGAAGTAGCTCATATTCTGGGCTTACCCTCTCCAACGTCTTTCAGGACTTGCGATCTAATCCCCCAGAAAGACGAAGAATTGTGAAACCCTCGACGCTGACGGGCCATATCCAGAAATGCGGGAGCGATTGGAGACGCGCCGCGAGAGATGCTACGACATAAGAGTCGTCTCGAGTGACCTAGAGACCTCATTATGGTCTTGTATGTGCACGTCAGTTAAAAATGTGCTGGAAGAAACAGAAAAGGAAGAGCAAGTCTCTGCTTGCCTGTGTGCCTGTTATTGTTGTCGAAACAGCGGAGGGGAGCGGTTAGACGAGGACAAAGGGCGTTATCGGACGGCCGACAATAGCCGAGTTCTTATCGCTGCAGATGTCCTCTTACAAGGTATGTGTGTGTCCAACCATCGTCCACTTACTTGTCTACATTTGATTATTGATGCTTTGTATTATGATGATTGTTTCCAGAAACCCGCACGTGAGTTTTGTACTTATGAAGGCGATGGATGGGAAATGCCGCTGTAAGTCAACAAAGGCTGTCTGATATGCTGGATACGAGGAAGCCAGCAATGGCTCAGTCTGCTGGTGGAGAGCCTGGAGAATCCCCAGTATACTTGGACTAGGCAATGTCACGGGGCACTCCTGCAGGAGTAAATAGAAGATTATGAGGTTGAAGCTTCCATTGCCTTTGACTAACAAACAGCCGAGATGCCTTTCACATCCGATGGGGTTAGGGTTAGCATCAGCATTCGATCGTATCTACGGTAACGATGATCTGCTTGAAAGAAAGGAATTCCGATTGCTACATCTGTATGTGAAAGACTCCCAAGGGCTAGAAAGTTATCCGCATGCGTCGAAAAGCGTCTCCTTGCGGTGGAAGTGGACTGAGATGAACGACGTCAGGACAGTGAAGGGGACTCCACAAAATCACCCCGCACCTACAAACACTACGTAGTCCGATCTTACATCCAGAGGGACCAGTATCGTCCATATCGTCCACTCATCAATGCGAGCAATGTCAATGGTGGACCGTGTCTGAAGACTGTCATCGTACAAATGCTACAGAATGCCAACCAATCGCCAAGAACACAGCACTCAAGGGGGAGGGCTGATTGGTGTTCGTGGAGGCTGCACGATGCATCTCCACTCCGAAGCTCTTGCCTGAACTTCCCCCCATTAATCTGAGTGTGGCTCTCTGCTTCTTCGTGTTTGCATCCTTCGCAGACTGCAGTTGCTTCCATCCTAGTTGCACCTGAGTGCCAAACCGCCGCCGTTATGGCCCAAGCACTTACCATTCGCAATTTCACCTCCAATCCACTGGAGTTGAAGGTCATCGAGCGCTTCGCCCCGCAGGAAAAGCGCAAAGAAGATGGCCTTCAAGCTTTTGGCACAATGGCCAAAAACTTCACCCGCATGGTGACCGATGCCGCGACAAATGTAACGCGAGCTTCCAACACCGCTCAACCGCTGTCTCAGGATGCGCAGCCTTTTGCTCATCAAGACGTAAATATACGGGTTGATCCATTTGCTACCAACAGGACGGACGTCAAGACCTTTGAGAACAATGATAAAGAGCGGCTACGCCTTACCTTCGAGGTTGATGGGGAGCGACATCTCATCACAGTTCCTGTACCGACCGTCGAATCCGCCGAGATGCGATGTCTGACGAACAACCCACGCCATCGATTTACGGGTGTCTACGTTACGCCAGAAGGATGTCTTGCGATATACTCTTCTGCGCAGCTCAATGCGTGGATGCGCGAGCTGCGCGATGAGACCATGCTCTCTTCCCTGTCAATTCCCGGCACGCACAACTCTCCTACCTGCCACGTTGCGCCTCCATCGGTCCGCTGCCAGGCAGTTAGCCCTAAAGAGCAGCTAGAAAACGGCGTTCGCTTCTTCGATATCCGAGTCCAGCCTCAGACCCCCGATGATCCCTCTAAAGACGAGTTGATCCTTGTTCACAGCGCATTCCCAATCTCTCTCACTGGAAACAAATATTTTAGAGATCTCCTAAAGGTCGTGCATGAGTTTCTCGACCGCAACCCCTCGGAGACCTTGATTATCTCATTGAAGAGAGAAGGAACAGGAAAAGCAACAGACGAACAACTCAGCCGCATCATCCGCGATCACTACGCTACACCTCAAAGCCGCTGGTACACCGACCCCCGAACGCCAACCCTGGGCGAAGTCCGGGGCAAAATCGTCCTTGTTCGACGCTACAATCTCGACGAGAAGCAGAAGGGCGAACACGAAGGAAGAGGCTTCGGTATCGACGGCGGCGGTTGGGCCGACAATACTCCTCATGCAACCTGTCCGGGCGGCGAGCTCTGCATTCAGGATTTCTACGAAGTGCTCGAAACGCAAAACATCGACAAGAAGATCGAGTATGTTAACGAACACATCTCCCGAGCAGGTGCTGCTCGTTACCCCTTTGGACGCGGTGACCCAAACCAGAAGTATCCCTTCTTTGTCAATTTTCTGAGTGCAAGCAATTTCTGGAAGACTCAGACATGGCCGGAGAAGATTGCTGCGAAGCTCAATCCGGCGACAGTCAAGTATCTTTGCTTGGATCATTGTAATCATCCCGATGGAGATTGGGGTACTGGTGTTTTGGTCACTGATTGGGTAGGTTTAGATGGTGACTGGGATTTGATCAGGTGCATTGTAGGCATGAACGCGAAGTTGAAGCTGAGGGAGAATTAGCTGCCAAGAACCGGGTAACGAATTATACACATAGTCTAGTACAGATCCACATTTTCAAATTGATAAGTTATATAAAATATAGTACAGATGAGAATATTGAATCATACAGATCAAGAAGATTCCTCCTTCTTCTCCCCACCATTCTGCTCCTCCTCCAAAACACTCCTCCGGCTCTCCATGGTAAGATACAGACTCTTACCTGCACCCTCGAGAGTAGACGTGACGCCCGCTCCGATAGCTTGCAAAGCATGTACAAGCTGAGCACGAAGACCATCAATACCGCTCTCAATACTGCCCACCCATTTCGTGCCTTCAAGATCGAAAATGCGGCCATCCACTCGGGCCGCGACTACCATTAATTTCTGCAGTCCATCCTGAACCGTCAATTCATGATATCCCGGGTTGGCCTTGCGGGAAGGCGCAGAGAATCCCGATGCCTTGGGCGCGAGGATCGAAAGCGCGGCTTTGAGATGCTCCGGCGAGACATTAGGAATCGTAAGAACGGCAAGCGGACCAGACAGGATAGTCGACAAGTCATGCTTGCCCTTCATATGCCGTACAGCACCATGCACGGTACGCGAGAGATCGTGCAACAGGATATCCTCCTCTGTCTCAGCCGTGGCGATTTT
Source organism: Talaromyces sp. PB3603 (assembly GCA_023625915.1). Classification (NCBI taxonomy): domain Eukaryota; kingdom Fungi; phylum Ascomycota; class Eurotiomycetes; order Eurotiales; family Trichocomaceae; genus Talaromyces; species Talaromyces sp. PB3603. Next base: position 558,033 of record JAMAFY010000007.1, read on the forward strand.
ATCGGCAATAGTCTCCGGCTTGAAGTAGTCGACAATACGTAGCGCAACCTCAAAGATAGACGTCTGGATAATTTGCAGCTTCACATGTGGCGCTATGGGAGTTGTGCTTCGTCCCTCGGAGGCCTGTTGTTCGTCCACTTTCCTTAACGCCAGAGTCAATTCACGTCTGATCGCAGTCCATTCTGTAGACTGCAAGTTGTTATGTTGGAAAAACACCATCAACGGCGCTGTGCGAATGAGGGAAGTGTATTGTCGAAGGAGTTGGGAACGGCGTTCCTCGGGTCGTCTGTGAGAAGGGGGTTGGACGGAGGGTGTGCGGGCGATACGAGAAGGGCTCTTTCTCATTTGTTCCAGTGTTGGAGGAGGAACAGTAGCTGATGACGATGCGGTGGCTGCTGTGGCCGTGCTGACGTATCGACTGTTGTGTATCAAGTCATTTTGTTGTCCAAGGCGTTTCGGCGTCCGTACAGGACGGGGAAAGTGTGAGGACGAGAATCGTAAGCGAGGCGGCATTGTATCAATCTCTATACCTATTTGCGATTGACCGGCCAAGGGCTGACAATTGAGAGACAATTGGCGACAATTGAGATATAATCAGTCTGCAGGACTCTGATCTAGCTGGTCAAGAAAAGCTTCATAAAGTTTGTGCTAGATACGCGGGCGGTGAATTTCTGCCGATACCATAGAGGACCGCCTGGGCTTCGCAACGACCAATAGAAGCACGAAATTCAGGCATGACCTTTCTGCCACTGAAATCCGCCTGAGTCATAGGGTGATTCATCTAGACAGTTTTACACCCCGCGTTCCATTGTCCTGTGACAAGACTGGCAATTGATATACGCAGAGTATTTTTCATTTATTCACGCCAAAAAGTCAGTCATCCGATTGCTTGCAACATGGCCGAGGCCAACAAGCCCGAGCCCGTCTCTATTTCACCCCTCCTCCAACGCCTCGCATACCCCGATGTCGCCAAAATCCAAGTATCTGCGGAAGAAATCGCGGCTGCTTTCGCGCTAATATTTGAGGACAGATTGTCCCTCATACAGACGGCTGCTCTGTTGACGCTACTGCATTCAACTGGAAAAGATCGTGACGCAAAAGTTATTGCACTATGCTCGCATCGCATGAGAGAAGCTGCCAGTACGGTGGATAGGCCTGCGTTGAGAGCTGTGATCAAAGCAAGAGGGAAGCCGGAGGGACAATACAATGGGGGATTGGTATACTTTTGCTCTTACTTGAGGTAAAGAAGTTCATAGACTAATGCTAGTCAAGTGTGACATTGTCGGTACCGGCGGCGACTCCCATTCAACCTTCAACGTCTCTACAACCTCCTCCATCATTGCCTCCGCTCTGTTACTAGTAGGCAAGCACGGCAACCGATCGCAAACATCATTTTCGGGCTCAGCAGATGTTCTTAATTGCATACTTCCCGTACCACCCAAGATCTCCGCAATCAAAGCAAATGATATCGCCAAAGTGCTCGAAAAGACAAATTACACTTTTCTATTCGCGCCCAATTTCCACCAGGGCATGAAATATGCGGACCCCGTTCGCCGTGGCCTTGGTATCCGTACCATTTTCAATCTGATGGGTCCTTTGGCGAATCCCGTGGATTGGGCATTGGAGGCTCGAGTTGTTGGCGTTGCGTACCAGAGTTTGGGGCCTATTTTCATTGAAGCCTTACGGCTGGGAGGATCAAAGAAAGCTCTTGTCATCTGCGGCGAAGAAGACATGGACGAAGTCAGCTGTGCCGGTCCGACGAATTGCTGGAGACTTTCCGAATACCCGAACCCAGCATACAACCCTGAGAATGACGAAGGGGACGACGAAGACGACGATGAAGACGAGGAAGATTCCAACCCCCGCACACTCGCCAAACTCGACATCTTCCAACTCCACCCGAGAGATTTTGGCTTCCCAGCGCACCCTATCACGGACGTTTACACGAAGAAAATGCCCAAACAAAATGCCGAGAAGCTTATGAGTATTTTGCGCAATGAGCTGGATCCTGAGGATCCCTTGATGCACTTTGTTCTTATGAATACGGCTACGCTGTTAGTGACTTCGGGTGTATGTGAGGCTGAAACCAGCAAAATGGGTCCTGGAGATGATGGCAAGGTCATTACGGAGCGTGGACCTGGTGGCGGACGCTGGAAAGAGGGTGTTCGACGAGCACGATATGCCATTACAAGCGGCCAGGCTCTTGAAAGTTTAGAGAAATTCATAGAGGCCACGAATCGCCTGTAAGTGGCAAATGCCAGCAAAAATTCAAGGTTATGAATGGTATGAATTGAATGGTAAAATGATATGAAATTCTATGATAATTTCGGCCGCTGGAAAATTTAAGGGAGGCAAATTGTATGGAAAGCTTCGATATGAGATATCTGTATTCTGACTATTACTCCTTTCATGACCATGAGGTATATTTTAAAACATCAAAGATAAAACCAACGCGCCAAATGAATGCGTATAAACATCGATGAAACCGGCCTAAAGCTAATAGCTTCTTCAGTAAGATCTTGCGAGCATCGTACCGAACCCTGAGGGCCTTAGGGGAGAATCGTAGTCATCGTTCATCGCGCCTCGAATTGAACGATTCTATCTCAAAAGTTAGCACCTCCACCCAGTATGATTTTACCAACAGCCATGAAAGATAGACACAGATGAAACCAACCTCTTCGTCCGCTCCTTATACAATATCCGGTGACCGCACTCCGTACACCTCAACGTCGCATTAGGAGGCAATGAGAATTTGGCATCGCATTCACCGCAGATGTATCGCACGGATTGCACTTGGGGTTGAGCGTAACTGCCACCACCACCGGCGCCGGCGCCGTTGCCAAAGGCGTTCTGGTTGTCGAGGGCGGGGACTTGGTAGGCTTCGCGAGACATCTTATCTGATGATTTTAATTCTCTTCTTTTTTTTTCTGTTTTGTTTTGGCGCTTTAATGATGCGCAAAGGTGTCGGTGAGATAGAAGGTGCGTGCAGGAGGGTATGAAGATTTGAAGTGAGAATGTCTTAATGTTGAAGACGGATAGATATAAAATTGCTGATTATGAGAAACTTCGAGGCGTCGAAGACTTAAATCCGACTCACCGCCCCGCTTGCGATCCTTTTTGTGCTAACCATATCAGGAAATGCTCTAGAAGAGCTCCCGTTCACCTCGAATCAGCCGAAATCGGAACTTGGACTGGAGAAGCTTCAAATTTTGAATATTGGAGCCGTGTATTGACCGAAACAAATATATATTGAGCGCTCATTCATCTATAGTCTATATAATGCAAGGCAAAATGGGTATGTACACATGCAAATAATCAAGAATTACCATCCTCCTCCTATCTTTCCGGCGAGTTCAGCAACACGTGTGGTATCGTTGACATTCTTGTCTTTGCCCACGTCGCTTTCGACTTCTCGGAAGGTCGTATAGACAAGGTCTTCCAATCGTACTCTGGTCAAGTTCATCCAGTGCTGGAGAATGTTTTGCGTTCTCATTTCCATGTCATGCAACGAGATGTTTGTCGCTACGGGCCGAACCTCATCTTCGAAGTCTGATTCTGCGGAAAAATAAGCCTCATCCACACGCGAGAGCCACTCACGCTGCTCATAGGATGTATGTTTCTGTGTCGTAAAAGCAGGATCGTTGTGAGTCGATGTGTGCAAGCTAGCATTCGCTTCTCGAGCATCGTCAAGACGAATCTGTCCACCTCCGTTGGTGCAGCCACCAGGACAAGCCATGACTTCGACAAAGGCGAAATCAAGTCCAGACGAGCTGGCACTAGAGCCACCAGCTCCACGCTTGTTTGCTCCTGGCAAGCGTGAAGCGCGCGCTGGCTTCATCTTGCGGACGAGATTTTGAATGTTTCGGAACCCGTAATACCGAGCTGCCTTCATTAAGATCTCGTTCGAGTCCGACATTAGAGAGTACTCAATAACATCAGAGTTTCGTCCCCTTTGCACTGTGATGCGACTTCCTGGATTTTTTTCCTGGTGTGATAATAGTATATAGTATAGGTAACCGCCCGATGTTCCGTATGCCGAGCTCTGCTTGGAGCTCTGTGTGTGAGAAAACAAAAACGAATCAATAGTAGAATCCGGGAAGGGAGGCGCGTATCTTGAATCCAAGGATCTCGAAGGTAGCGATGGTAATGATATATTCCGCGACGATGCCAGCATCAAAAGTTCCCGGGAGGTAATAACACAGTCGACGTCTCGTACAGGGGACTGAGATGCGTTGAAACCATAATTCCATGCCGCATCCGTCAGTTCTTCGCGGCTAGCTTCTAGTTTCTTATCAAAACAAGGCATGACAGCAAGATGCCAGATCTGAGACGGAGGAATGTCCAAAGTGCGGCTTAAGATTGATTTGACGAATGTTCCAGATAACGCTTGGGGCGATTTCAAGCGTGAAAGATGCGGTAAAACGTGTGGGTGAGTCTTTTCGGCGTAGCATATCCATCCAGGGCAGGCAGATGATAATATGGGTTTCTTGGGACTCGTGTACTTCCTGCTTTCACTGCTAGTTGAGGACATCCGAAGAGTTTCGGTAACCTCCTGAGCAGCAAGTGTAAGGACCATCTGGCGCAATACATCGGTATCAATGACCCAAGTAAAACCATTTCCATGTTTCCCACCAGCGCGTAAACCTTGTGGTCCGCTAAGAAGCTGATCGATCATATAGCCAGCTTTGGGCTCAGAAATCCCGTATGTTGCGGCCAAACTAGCCCTAACCTGCGGACTGACGCTGGCAACGAAAATTCTTTCGTCGGGTTCAATCTTACGAGAAACACCGATTTTCCCATCTTCACCAACGATCAATGGCGCCGGTTGATGAGCGTCCAGCGTGTTTAAAACCTCCGCATGGGACTGTAGGGAGATCAGTACGGCTTCTGCGGAGGTAACACAGCCAGAACAAGCGAGGCAGTCCGTGAGCGAAATCTGTGTCGGCGTTTGATTTTCGGGTTGAACTTTGTCTTCTGTCGTGACTTCGTAGGCATTCTGTAGTTGCGATGATGAGTTAGAGGTATCTTATCTGCAGAAAAGTAAATACGCAGAACTTACCTCAGCGCTAGCTGCTTTTTTCTGAGGCAAAGTCTCGACCGGCTTGATACACGCTAGGCCGGGTGAAATGAAGTCGTTCAAGTCATCGGCAGAAAGAATGGCGCTCATGATCACGGTCTCGTATTGTAAAACGACTCTGATTCAGCGCACGATCTCTGGCGGCACTGAAAGCGGTTCCTGAATCTGCTACCGTACAGCGCCTTCAAAAATTGTAGTCATGCAGAGGAAAATGTCTTGAAATAAGTCGTCAAGGCCAGGACAACAAATTGACTTGACAAATTGAAAGGGCTGGATTTGTCACTCTCCGTGTCCGCTCCGACAAAAAGCGGCAGGTGGGAGTGGCGACCTACCCCGCCGGAATCGGCGCTAAGACAAGATTAATTACCTTAGACGCGATTGGCCGCGCTTCTTAGAGTATCCATTTCATCAGACCACGTAAGTATCGGTTCTTCTTTATTGAGCTGGTACTATTCCTCGATTCATTTCAATTGAGTCAACACTCCAATATGTGTCAGATAAACAAAAACGCACAGGCGACTTCCGACACCCCCCTCATTTACATAGCCCATATAGAGGAATCGCATTGAGCTTTTTGTCACCGTTGAGGCTAGAGCATACGCGTAAATATCACAGGCAGATCGAGCATCAAGCCCGGTTAGGTCCGTATTGCCAATTGCTGGCATTCAAGTGCTTGAAGACAATCGCCTGTGGAAAGTACACCCACAGAAAGATTTCCTGAAAGCCAAGAGCTGTTGAGGCAAGATTGACGTGCTCTAGGCATTTTCGAGGGTATGTAAGGATTGCCAGCATCTTGTGCTTGAAGAAGGTCGAAATGCCCGCTGTGTGACCGTGTCCTGAGGTCGAAAATCTCACGATTTGTTCGTGTTGGGTTCAAATTCAGGTTTTGAGCCAGCGTCAATCCCTTTCATTCTTCACGTGTCTCGTGCTGGATCTGGTGCCTCTTTTGGATGCCGCTCGTTTTGGTGCAATTGTCTCATTTTTGTCTTCTTCCTCCTCTTTTTTGACAAAGGTCCGCTTTCGTTTGCCATTGACGGCGGCTTTCTTCTCCTTCTCTCCCTCCACATCTTCATCGCTGATTTCCTTTGCCACGGGGCCAGTTTTTCGTTGGACTGATGGCACAACAGCACTGGTTCTACCGCCAACGGTAAGGAAAACGATCTTGTTACCATTAGGGAGTACAGAGGGTTGGTTTTTCTTTCCTTTGCCCCATCGATGTTTGAACAACCATTCCTCTGGGAACTGTTCAGAGTCAGCGAGCACACGCACAGACGTCGTGCAGACGTAGTCAATAGAGGTATGAAGTTGTTGTATTTGTTTGTCGGTCAAGGTGTTACTATACTGCTCCGGGTGTATCTTGGAGTGATATAGGATCTCATCGCTGTCGTCAGTCAGTAATGAATGAAGTTAACATAATCCATTAGGGCTTACCCCATCCAATTGCCAATGCCACTGATGTTGGCTTGATCAAGTAGCAGAGCCTTGATTGGGACTTTCTTGCTTTTAATTTTCTCTTGCAACCATTCGACGTTGAATATATCCTTATCTGTGACAGGATCAGGTCCATTTTCCTTCAGGGGTGTGTGCTGTCGAATGTCGTCGGCTGGGCAATCAACTAGTCGAATCCTCGCTAACCTGCGAGGATCTACAAAGGCAGCCTCTGTCTTCGGGGTTTCGTCCGTTTCAAGCAGAAACTTCCAATACTTTGGCGGCCACTCTTTGTCATCGGTGTTGGTTGTGCGGTAATAGTATGTATCTGCATTTTTGATCTTCATCCAACCTGTCATGCCAAAATGCATCACAACGTGGGGAGGTCTCGACATTGTGACCCAAAAATATTTGCCCTGCTGGCCAGCACCAACGATTTTGTTACCCTGCATTACCTTTTGAAACTCGGTAGCACTTGTGCCGACTTTGCCGTAGACGATATCGTCATTTTGCGCTTGTACATTGGTCAGCGTCTTGCCCACGAGATGCTTCCGAATGAAGTGCACGATCCGCGCGACTTCTGCGAGTTCGGGCATGTTGTACTGCTGTAAGGAGGGTGCTCTCGATGTAGAAGGGCGATATATTCCACTCTGAAGGTTCTGAACAGTTTGAAAAGTAATATGTGGTTATATTCAATGTCTGAATATGACTTGATGTTGCTCGGAATGACGAGGCTCAAGCGCGTACAGGGGAAGCGCGTGTTCCCGTGACCTAGCTCGATCATCAAGGTGGACCGTGCTTATGCCTAATTGCTTTGTTAAGTATCCATCCATGACGTGCCCTACTCTGCCTTTGTACATAGTCATTTTCCCAACAGACACTGTCAGTCCTGTTATATAGAGTATCTCCGGATGAATTTGAAGTGGTTTTGGGCGCAACAGTCACAGTCAACACAGGTGGAGGAACAGGTCACTGGCAGGATGTCGACGCCGCCTTCGGTGAACTCGCCGTCGTTGACTCCGCAATTCTGCTTTAACGAACGAGTCTTGCGAGGTATGCAGCATCCATCTGATATCTTCGAGCTCGGTGCTTGTCAGAATTTTGCTGACAATTCATTCACATCAGATTTTCTCCGTTTGTCTCGTTCCACTATCGACGATTCCATCACCCAGAATCTAAATGCCTTGTTAACACCTGCTCGTGAAGGGTTCAATCCATCATCGGCTGACGTCCGACATCTCGGCACACAAAGTGGACGGTATCTATCTAGAGAGTCATGCAATACGTTCAAATACAATGTTCTGTTTCCCTCATGGCAAAGCAGATCAGATGTACTTAACTACTGTGCGATGGTGGCAACGAGTCCTGATCCAGAGGACCCCGATATTGTTACACGACAAGTCGAAACTGCAAAAGAACAGGAGCGAGTCGTTAACGAACGTTTGGACCCTTATTTTAATCGACGCTTTATCCGCGAAGCTCGAACCGAGTCGCTAGCCAATCTTGTGCGAAACGAGAGAAGCGTGGAACAAATCATACGATCGCGGACTTGGGGAATAGTTTCTGACAGATGTGACTCTGATCAGTCGTGGGAACAAGCTCTGAATCAGTGGCATGAGGATCACAAGTGATTCTTTGATGCGATGTAGAATCCGGCCTTGGGTCATCATATCAGCTCGTATCTTATTGTGCTGATGAGTATATACAATTGTAAGACTAGGATGCATTGCGTGGCGTTGTATAGGGCATTGGTATCGGGTATTCATAGTCAATTGATAGTCTCCTTTCATCATATATATCTTGAATATGGTCAGTTGATTAAAAATCATTTACGGGGACGAGTAATTCAGCAAATTCTTGCTAGTGGCTACATTACCCATGATTGATTTACAATAGCCACAAGCATTGAGAAGAACAAGAAATAATGCTTGTGTGTAATGAAAATTGTCAATCTGTGCGCAGTGAGGCCACAATGGATTTACTCCGCTGTGCCGTTAGCGTCTTCTTCAACAGACGCTGGTCCCCGCACTCAACCTACCATCCACCCACCTCACCAGGTTCATCTCATTCCAAGACCTGTGTGTGCTACCAAAAAAGCGGTTGCCCATCATGCCTCAGCAATTGGGGTCTAAGGATGCGTCGCTGTTCCGTCAAGTGGTCCGCCACTACGAGAACAAGCAATACAAGAAGGGTTTGTGTTATGAACACTTTGCGATAAACTTGTAAGGAGTTGTATGTTCGAGGCTAACCTTTCTTCGCAACCGAACAATAGGTATCAAAACGGCCGATCAAATTCTGCGAAAGAACCCAAATCATGGCGATACACAAGCGATGAAGGCTCTTATTATGAGCAACTTGGGACAACTCGAGGAAGCGTTCGTTTTGGCCAAGACGGCGCTTAAGAACGACATGAAATCCCATGTGTGCTGGCACGTCTTTGGTCTTCTTTATAGGGCAGAGAAGAATTATGAGGAGGCCATCAAAGCCTACAGATTTGCTCTGAGGCTGGAACCCGAATCGCAGCCGATCCAACGCGACCTTGCACTTCTTCAGATGCAAATGCGGGATTACCAAGGTTATATACAGAGCCGCAACACAATGCTCCAAGCCCGGCCTTCCTTTAGACAGAATTGGACAGCATTAGCGATTGCTCACCATCTCGGCGGAAATTTGACCGAGGCTGAGAATGTACTCAATACCTACGAAGAGACCTTGAAGACACCTCCGCCTAGAACTGATATGGAGCATTCTGAAGCTGTATTGTACAAAAACACAATAATCGCCGAGTCTGGAGATTTGGAAAGAGCGCTTGAACATCTCGATACCGCCGGAAAACGCTGTTCAGATGTCCTAGCTGTGATGGAGATGAGAGCGGATTATCTTCTCCGACTCGATCGAAAGTCAGAAGCGGAGGCGGCATATGCGGCTCTTCTCGATCGGAACCCCGAAAACTCCCATTACTATGACGGTCTCATCAAGGCAAAGGGGCTTGCGGATACTGACCACCAAGCTTTAAAAGCCGTGTATGATGAGCTAGTTGAGAAATTCCCTCGCGGTGATGCTCCTCGGCGCATTCCCCTAGACTTCCTGGAGGGCGATGAATTCAGGAAAGCAGCAGGTGGCTATCTTCAACGGATGTTACGCAAAGGCGTCCCTTCACTGTTCGCTAATATTAAGGTCCTTTACGATCGTCCAGTGAAGCGTGACACTGTTCAGGAACTCGTGGAGGGGTATGCGTCTGGAAAGATAGAACCACAAACGAATGGCTCATCCGAGTCACAAAAGCCGGAAGACAAGACCACCTTTGAAGCGTCGACCTTTTACTTCCTTGCTCAGCACTACGACTACCACCTTAGTCGTGATCTGCACAAGGCCACGGAGTATGTCGATAAAGCGATCAGCCTTGTTCCTAAGTCTGTTGACTATCACATGACGAAAGCCAGAATATACAAACACTATGGAGATCTTCCCAAAGCAGCAGAAATCATGGAGGAAGCCAGGAAACTCGACGAGAAAGACCGCTACATCAATACAAAAGCAGCCAAGTACCGACTCCGTAATGACGAGAACGAGAAAGGTCTTGAAGACATGAGCAAATTCACTAGAAATGAGACTGTTGGTGGTGCTCTAGGTGACCTTCACGAGATGCAATGTGTATGGTACTTGACAGAAGATGGAGAGTCCTACTTACGGCAGAAGAAACTTGGACTTGCATTGAAGCGATTCCATGCAGTTTACAACATTTTCGACGTCTGGCAAGAGGACCAGTTTGACTTCCATAGCTTCTCCCTACGCAAAGGCATGATTCGGGCCTACGTTGATATGATTCGATGGGAAGATCACCTAAGAGACCACCCCTTCTATACGCGCATGGCATTATCCGCAATCAAGACGTATGTGATGCTCCATGACCAACCCGATCTCGCTCATGGTCCAATGTTCGCGGACATGAGCGGTGTGGACGAGGAAGAGCGAAAAAAAGCCATCAAGAAAGCTAAAAAGGAGCAGCAGCGGTTAGAAAAGGCTGAAGCAGATAAACAGGAGCTAAAGAAGGCCAGTGCTGCCAACGCTAAGGGTGCTGATGGCGAGGTCAAGAAGGAGGACACTGATCCTTTCGGCAACAAGCTGGTCCAGACAACGGAGCCCCTTAAGGACGCCCTGAAATTCCTCACACCTTTGCTAGAATTCAGCCCTGGTGACATTCGCGCCCAGACCGCTGGATTTGAAGTACACATCAGAAGAGGTGAGTTTAGACATGTCCTGAGTACAATCGGAATGTCAGTGAACTGAACGATATCTAGAAAAATATGCTCTCGCCTTAAAATGCCTCCTCGCTGCACATGTCATCGACTCTTCGGATCCAACATTACACATTCAGCTCACGCGCTTCCGCCTCGCACTCAACAATCTGAAGGAGTCACCCGAGAGAATCTCGGACGTTGTACTCGAAGAGTTCGAGGCTGTTCTCCCCAAATCCACAGACCTCAACGAATGGAATAACAACTACTTGACATCCCACAAGGAAGGTGTAGACTATGTTCGCGCTGCGCTCTCAGCTCGCCTGCTCATCGCTCCTAGCGAAAAGGCTGCGTGTGAAAAGGATTTTGTCTCAACCCTCGACCTCCCGAGCACGACTCTAGAGGGGGCAGTCGCTGGATTAGAGACTTTGAACGAGTGGGAAGCCGACCCTGCTACCAAGAAAGCATACAAGGAGAAGGCCCACAGCAAGTGGAAAGAAGCCTCCACGTTTGTCTCGAAATAAGCATAAAGAACAGTGTCCATCCTTGCTTTTTGTCATTCGCTTTTTGAATCTGCATGCATTTGAGGTTTGTACGTTTAAGCGTCGACGGTGAGGATGATCATGGGAAATGACGGGGGCTATGGGTGGGAACAAAACTTGATGAAAGTAATGATTGAGGTCTGGTTCTAGCATTTGCATACTCTCGTGGTTTCCGAGATCATCATATAGTATGCAGTGCTCATGTATCATAGAGCCACAACAAAAGATATAGATGGGAAAAGTGAAGTGGGTGAGAAAATAAAGTCACAAAATCTAGACAACCCTTCCAAAGCAGGCAATCTACTTCAGTCCGCTGATAGGTTGCAGAAGTGTTGGTCCAATTGTTAGGTCGTATTGACCCTTGTGAGAAGAATTCACCTTGGTGTGCTCATTCGCCAAGCAACTCTGGGAGAGTGGATCGCTGTGAGGAAAGGAGGGCAGAAGGATAAATTAGAGTTGGAGAGTTATTCTTTTTGATACACAAGACTGCAAATAACGATCAATATGCGTGTCTGAAGATATACTTCACACGAATAAGAATGGCGTTATATAGAAAACCAGGTATGCTAATTTACAAAGTGCATGATGCAGTTATAAGACAATCCCGTAAGAAGTAGTGTTACATATTATATCGAGAACAGAAAATATGCGCCAGGAGAAAATGCCACCCCATCTATTCTCCCTCGTTGTCAATATTTCCGAGAATGGGCTTCCGCTTAGTCACTTCTGGATCTTCGCCAAAACCATAATTGATCCAGGCGCGTTGCCAAAAGGAAAGCTTCTTGGGTCTTTCACCCTCGCCTAGAACCCACTCTAGACCCTCATCGATGCGTTTGGCGCGTGCCTCTTCCTCAGGAGCGAGGACATATCGGCTCATACGGGCAGCGATGCGAGGATCAATGACGACGTCGTCAATCCATTCACGCTCTTCCTTCAAGATATTGGGCTTCTCTGTGGCTTGACTGTCATCGTTCACACTGGCTGAGTTGTCTGCTTCGACTTGCTGTTTCCGGGCTTCGGCAGCATTGCGCACGGATTTGTGCCATTCCTTCTCTTCGTGCTCGAGGAGATTCTGTTGCTCATAGGTCTGCTGTGACTGGGGATTGGATGTAAATGGTTCACTTGATGGGCCTACATCGAATTCGGAGGAGTTGGTAAGGCCTTCGTAGTATGGCCTGCTGGCAGAGGCGAGGACAGCTGCCGCAACTTGTTGGCCAACGGCATCCGCGAGATATCGTTTCGTTGCGTAGCGGTAGATTCTGATCGGCGTGTTCAAAAACCCGAGAAGATGGGGGAAGGGAACTGGTAAAGAGGCTTCGAATGTTGCGGGGATGGTTGCAGGAAGGTTTCGTGACGAATAGTCTACAGTTGAGATATACGCGCGAGTCGGACCCTTTGGTTTCTCCTTCTCCTTCTCCTGTACAGGCTCGGAGGGTGTGAGTTCGGGCGTAGGGGTTGAGCTGTCGGAGGTTTCGGGACCTTCAACTGCGGAAACATCGGCATGGACCTCGGATGCGTCTTGACTGGGTGCTTCGGTAGGTTGCTCCGGAGGTGACGGAGGAGGATCAAGGGGTCCCAGCCAGCCTTCATGTAAACCTCGGATGTATTCCTTCCATGTGTGACGTCCAATCACGATATCTCCCAACGGCCCAGGCTCATTTGTGATACCCATCCGCCGTCTAGTTTCGGCAATGATTGATTCTTTGCTCGGCTCTTGAACCACGTTACTCTGTTCTCCAGCCTGTCTTCTGTGTTCACGAATCTTCTCGGCCAGACCAGCTCGAACATCGCCTTCTTTTCTTCCCTCAATGACTTCGTAATCCAGAGCCGCGGAAACAAGGACGGGTTTCACATATTCAATAAAGTATTCACGCGCGGATCGAAGACCATCTCCTGGCGGTGCCGATAAAAAGACTGTCAATTTTCGTCTATTCTGTTCTATAGGTAATGTCTCCTTGGAAATGTGAGCGACGAGGTCGGCCCATTTCTGCTGTGCGCGCTTCTTCTGTCGGCGGTCGTAGGTAATAGCTGCTGTGAAGCCTCCGGTGATTGAGAGGAAAATCATCCAATTTCGCGAGGGTAGTCTAAATCGAAAATTTGGAATTCCTATCACCGGTCAGCTTGGAAGTCACCTATTGGAGGATAGAATCACTACAAACATACCCATCATCTTAAAGACCGGGTTTTGTGGTTTGGGCGGATTCGGAGGCTTGCTTGTCGATGCACTTGCTGTGCTCGACGTTGGTTTGGAAGTAGCATTCTCAGACATGACTGATGATACTTCCAATCGTAACCAGATTGAACGTAAAAATACTCCACTGGCCCAGAGATGGCCGTTGCGTAAAGAATAATGCAGCAAGAACGGATGGAACATCTCAAAAAAAGTTCACGAGCCGCCTGGTTGTTCTCCGGAGTATTATGTAAGCGAGCGCTGATTGGCTGTCGAATAACTATATCTCTATGTGCATTGGGACAGCTGATATGATTTTTCGAGATAGTCGTAGTTACCGTGAGTAAAATGAAAATCATGGGATCCGTTAGGGCTGCTCGGATATCTGGCACAATTATCCAATGTTATTCAAAGCTCCAGTAGAAACCGCCTGCATGGTAGCAGACGGTGGGACTTCCAATGGCCGAGTTTGAGCTTTCGGTATTTTATATTTAAAGACTCGGGAGCATTCTAATGAGTTGATCAACCTGGTTAATACCGCGTTTGACTCTGACGCTCGCCTAAAACACAAGTAAACAGAAACTTACTTGACATCCACATGGATAGAGATAAGAAGACCTTCCGTTCGTTATAGCCAGATCCTGTGGCTACATGTAGCCGTATACCAAATCAAATGCGAAGTGCCATTGTATTCTACCATGTCTGAACACTTGATAACGTGCTATTTAGAGGAAAGTCTAAGAAACCAACTTTCTGTCTGGCCCATGCAATCGCCTCTTGCACATCCAGCAATTGTGCTACCGAAGAATCATTCAAAATATCTGAAATTTCACCAACTACCTCCTTTCCCTGACCCCGAAGCCACCATGCCATGGCATTTCCTTTCCTCTCCATCCCATCCAAAAGAACACCAAAATACATGATTATCAGCAAAGCCATGGGCTCTAAGCTTCTGACCGCGTCGAAAAATATGGGGTCATTGACAGAGGCAATTGTCCAGCAGTAGTTCTTGACCACGTCCCGTATCTCCTCGGCAAAGCTGTATTTGACGTGTGCAATAGCGACTTGGTATAAATGGCTGTCCCCAGCAAAACATGAAAATCCATGATCGGTTGCTGGCAATTGAATCTGATGACTGATTGTGCTAAGTCTGTCCAGGGAGGCTGTTGTTCCAGTGTCCAACAGGCTCAATATTGTCATATCCATATTCGACATTATCTCAACTTGGCATTCCGGACGTGGAGTCCGGATTCCAGCTAGGAGCATTTTGTTTGCACTAGCCATCAAATCCAAGGTCGAGATGAGTCGATCGATTGCTCGCGTTTGGGATGAGATAACAAAGTTGAAAGCTGCCATAAGCATTGAAAAGGGATATAGGTCTTCGAGATTCTTCCGGCCGAAGGTATTTAGCTGGGCACGCATTTCGGCCGTGGCTTTTGCGTGATACTCGAGGGCGGGCCTGAAGTACGCTTTCCGTCCCGAGTGAGCAAAATCTGCAGCTGATAATGCGAGTAAAGCGTTCATAAGAGAGCTGTTCTTCAATGCAGCCTGTGGTAGAAGCGCCTCAAGATACGCCTTATCCTTTGGAATCATGTAGAAGCACCACGCTGTTCTCGTCAGCCATCGATACATCAACTCATCTTCCAATCGGTTGTCGGGAGAGGAGCTCAGTGGGCATAAAAAATGTTGACTTTGACTGTGACGGAGCGCTTTTCCATGCGTTCCATGAATGACTATCGTCTTCCGAGCACTGCCATGCGGCTTCATCTCTTTAGTGGTATTGCCTTCTACAGACAGAAACTTGTATCTCTGTACCCCGTAACCCGTACATGGAATTTTTAAACGTGTACAACGAGGGCATTTGGCAGGGGGTTCCGGTGCATCGCACTGCATAGAGAAATAAGCATCGCAACCCGTCTCCTTTCAGATGGACACCTACTCTTTTCTTTTGTTTTCGACATGCATCGCAGCCTCTGCTACTGGGTACACCTGGCATTGAGGCCAGTCGGGAACATAAAATTTGTGTAAGGACAAGACCTATCTTTTTGTAGGCCAATTCCTTCTGTATGGACAAATATTATGCTAATTACGTTAGAGACAGGGGCTGATGTCATGTCCAAGCTGAAAGCTTAATGTCTATGATCAGGGTTAGGGCCGGCTATCACGTGACTACAATGCAGTAGGCGGTAACGGAAAGCAGAGCAAAGCCAATCAACGTACGCGGAATAACAGTTTTTCCCCGTCCGCTTAGCCGAGTCTAACAGACACTGAGCCGGACAAAAGAGGCTTAGCGCATTCTCTCATTCTGTATACAGCCGTCGACTACGCAGTCATTCCCAGCATCACACGAGCCCATGTAGGCCAGTTGTGCGATACACCTGTGCCCGTTGCATGTCAGTTCAATAGACTTGAGACACAAGATCATTGAGACAAAGACAAACACAACTTGTCGACGTGTTCTCAAGCCAGAAACTCCAGTTCTGAAGTTTGAGCAAAAACTCCACCATTCGGCGTCCCACACTACGATAACTGGCCCGCCAGTTAACTCCCCCCTTTCCCATCCTGGCCCTTAGACGCCTCGTTCTGGGCCGGAGCCACTCCATTATGCGCTCCCGTTGGTCTATTGCTCTTTGATCGGTGTGCTGTGTGCATAGTGCTGTGCTGTGCTCGTCTGTCTTTCTGAACCCTTGATCAACCAACGCCACTAGGTGACTGGACTGTCTCTCATCCTAAGTTGCCCTGGGATGCTCTGTGTCTCACCACGGATCATCAATATTGAGCAACATCTCGCGTCTGTGTGACTTGGCTCTCTTTGCCTGGGCCATCGGACGTATGCTTTCTGTTTCACATTTTTGGCTGCCCTGAAACCGATCCGTCAACCCTTGATTTCTCCTCCAACTCCTCGACCCCTCGTTGCTCCTCCGCCCCCCTTTCTTTGACAGCGATCGAGACGTTAGTTCTTTCATCCTACAGCTTACAAGTCAAGTTGAACGAACCGCTCATCATGGATCCAAATAATAATCGACTTCATTTGAATTTTGGCTACAACAATAACAACAACAACGATAGAAACTACAATGCGGCCAACAACCGTGTCTACCCCACAACGCCCTCCGCATTCCCGCAACCTATATATCAAGGCCAGGACTTCATGGATCCTCACGGGGCGCAAAACACCGGTTATGGCCAAGGATATTTTGTGAATGGTCAATACGCGCAGCAGGCTCATTATCCTCCGCAACAGCAGCAGTATGCCCAACACAACCTCCCGTCTCCTCAGCCCGCCTACGGAGCTCGTGCCTACAACAACGACGGCACCAATGGGTTAATTCAACAGTTCTCGAATCAAGATTTGAGTGCATCGCCCCGACCAGGACTCTCTCCACGAGCTGCATCTCCTGCTCAGCGACCTCGGACCGCTGGCTCAACCGGACCTCAACAACATGGAGGACACCTGGCTCCCGGAATGGCTAATCGCAGCTCAAAGCCACCAGGTGAAGAAGAAGAGCTTCAAAGATACCCTGAGCGATATTCGGAGAATGTCCATAAGCGTGGAAAAGCCGCTAAGGAACTGATCAATGTATTCTTCCAAGAGAATATTGAGCGTGCCCGTGAGCGCAACATGCGGTAAGGCACCTTGGCCGTGACTAGGAACTGAAAATGAAGCTGAGACTAACGTGAATCTACGCATGACAGATCCGTCAATCTTGACAAGTTAGTGCAGGCCCATAGCATGCCAGAGGCGAAGAGACGATTGGAAGCGGAAGCACTAGCGAAGAAAGAGTCGAACTTCCTGCGCTTCCTCCGTACCAAGGAAAGCCCATCGAACTTCCAGACAATCAAAATTATCGGGAAAGGTGCATTCGGTGAAGTCAAGCTTGTGCAGCGAAAGAGTGACGGCAAGATCTACGCTCTGAAGTCTCTTATCAAGACAGAGATGTTCAAAAAAGACCAACTGGCTCACGTTCGTGCTGAGCGTGATATCCTGGCAGACTCCAAGGACAATCCTTGGTTGGTCAAGCTTCATGCTTCATTCCAAGACAGTGCCTACCTTTATTTGTTAATGGAGTTCTTGCCTGGTGGTGATCTTATGACAATGCTTATCAAATACGAAATCTTTTCAGAGGACATCACGCGTTTCTACATGGCTGAGATTGTAATGGCCATTGAAGCGGTGCATAAATTGGGTTTCCTTCATCGGTAAGTCATGAGCGAGGTATTTGAGATGTCTTTGAGATTGTCTGACACATGACTAGTGATATAAAACCAGACAACATTCTGCTAGATCGAGGCGGTCATATCAAACTTACAGACTTTGGATTGTCTACTGGAGGCAAAAAGACACACGACAACGCATACTATCAGAATTTGCTCAAGAATTCCACATCCAAAGATAAGAACAGAAATTCCGGTTTCTTCTCTGACGCCATCAATCTTACGGTGTCGAACCGTGGACAGATCAACACGTGGAGGAAGTCTCGCCGTGCGATGGCCTACTCGACTGTTGGTACGCCAGATTATATTGCGCCAGAAATCTTCAATGGACAGGGCTACACCTATCTGTGTGATTGGTGGTCCGTTGGTGCAATCATGTTTGAGTGCCTTGTCGGATGGCCTCCTTTCTGCGCTGAGGACACTACGGATACGTATCGAAAGATTGTGAATTGGAGAGAATGTCTATATTTCCCAGACGAATTGGTCCTGTCACGGGAATCCGAGGGATTGATCCGAAGGTTCGTTACTCTTTCCATTGCAAAACAGCTTTCTTCCACTGACAGATTCATTCTAGCTTCCTTTGCGATGCTGAGCACCGTATTGGCAACGAAGGTGGCCAACACGGTGGTGCTTCGCAGATCAAGAACCACACTTTCTTCCGCGGTGTGGTCTGGGATCAATTGCGCAACATCCGTGCTCCATTCGAGCCCAGACTCAGCTCCAACATCGATGTGTCGTACTTCCCCATTGACGAAATACCTCAGGAGGATACGAGTGCGGCGCACAGAGCACAAGTCCGCGCAATGCCTGAAGAACAGGAGGCTGAGATGAGTCTTCCATTCATTGGCTACACCTATAAAGCCTTCAATGCATTCCAGGCGAACTAGGTTCCGACACATCTATAACATAGAATCTTCTTTCGCGCATGGCATATCCTATTCATGTATTGATGAGCTTAGGCCAAATTCACATGAGCAGAATGTGCTTGAGCAATGTACTCATTTCCTAGATATACTTGCAGTGGAAGGTCATAGAGATTCAAATATGAGCTCTGGGAACGTTCTTAATTCAGTATCGGCAGGTGTTGTAGATCGAAAAATACGACCATTGCTGGTCTCCCGGTTATACTAGACATCGAAGAATTCCGTAGTTGACGGACAGTATCAAGTTTACTGTTTGTATACATGTTATCAGGAACTCACTACTAGATTGTGATAAGGCAAGTTACTTATATAACGTACAAGGTGGAACTGCCCGATACGGGACAACAACAAAGAGAATAAATACAGGACAATGCACCATGACAAGCCACCCTGAACGCCGTACCTACCATGAACAGATAAAGGACTTTTCCTCGGTCAAAAGAGTACTAAGGTCGAGGCGCCAAACCAGGAACACCGCTATATCTCTCCTCACGCTCGGTCTTGAACATAATCTGTATCCAAAACTCCTTACTATCTTCATCAAACCAGGTCCAATAACGCCCTTCCCTCCGGTCGATATCGCGTGCCTGAAGCTTGAAACCACAAGTCTGATAAGGCTCTGCCGCAACTAGCAGGTACTGAAAGTTTTTGTCGGGAGGATCATCCACCTTTTGTTCAAAGGCCGACATGAATCGTACCCGGGGCACGACGCCTGGTGTAATTTCTTGGTATTGTAACTGGAAAAGCAGACCCAACTGCCTCGTCATCGGGTCGCGTGTCTTGGTGATTTTATAGCCCGGTCGACCTATCTTGACAACATTCTTCTTGACCTGCACACCCATCGCACCAGGCACAATGCCATCCTGAGATTTGCCTTCTTTCTGTTCGCGAGCTGCTCGACGGGCTAGATTTGTCTGATGCTTGCGACCTTGAGTGTGCGCGAGATAGGACCCGTCATTCTGGTGCACAGTCAGACATAGACGACATTCGAAGCTGCCGAGATGGTTCTTGAAAAAGTAGGGGTCTTTCGCGAGGTCGATCGTTTCGAGAGCGAGTTTACGTAAACGCTCGCGACGGTCTGCGTTGGTCGCAGATTGAGATGCGACACCACCGCCACCGAATTTGGAGCCGGCGCGATTCTATAATTGTGTTAGTAATGTCTTTATGATATAGGGATACTGCGGCGAGCAGAAATCTTACTTGGTAGTCCATGATGACTCCTTTAAAGCAGTTGCTATGGTTTCAAGTAAATCTGCAGATCAGGAAAGTTCAAAAAGTAGCCTGCCTTTTCCATGAAGCAAATGGCGGTACGAATCGGCAGAATAGTTGAGCTCATGGGAGTATCCACCTAAAATACCACCTCTAATTGGACAACTCTCCGCTCTCATATGTGCGGGTCTATCAACAACGAATGTTGAGCTTCCCATCTTTTCAACATCGAGCAGTTACAGTAATGAGCCAGAAATTCAGGACAGGAGATCGGATCTCCTTGGAAGGCGCGTTATGCACAATTCGATACATTGGCAATGTCGAGGGCACTAAAGGTGACTGGCTTGGCGTGGAATGGGACGATCCATTTCGAGGCAAGCATTCGGGCGAGCATAAGGGGAAGAGATATTTCACTTGTATTTACCGCTCTCCTTCTTCTGAATATAAGGCTCATGTCAAATTGACCTGAATTTATAGGCGTCAGTAATCAGCCCACAGCCGGCTCATTTGTGCGGCCCACGCGGCCCAGAGACAACCCACAGTCTTTCCTTGAAGCCCTTCATCAGAAGTATGCATCTGAATTTGAGGAGGAGATTGCGAAGCGTAAAGCTGCAAACAACGATGCGGACTTTCAAATGAATGATACTATTCAGTTTAACGGAAAAGTAGTGGAAGAAGTTGGTTTTGAGAAGATTAGAAAACAGCTTGCCGAGCTACAGGAGCTTAAGGTTGTTCTTCTTGATGGGTTGCGGATTGCAGGTGTTTTGGCAGACGATAGTCAGGATGTATCCATATACAACAAAGAATTGCAGAAGATCGCGCAGACGTGTCCCAAAATCACGGAGTTGGATCTTACTCGTAATCTGATTCACCGTTGGCGGGATGTGCATGATATTTGCAAGCAGTTGAAAAAGTTGAGGAGCTTGAAATTAAAGTCAGTATTTATGCCTCTGCTATCTGATACAAGTCTGACATTTGATGAAGTGGAAATCGATTCGAAAAAGTCCAACTCGGTCTTGTATTTGGTGGCATTACAGAGTTACACCTGGACCAGACGCTCATGCCATGGGATGAGGTAGTCTCCAATTTCTAGATATTATGAAACAGCAAAGTTACTTACGAATCAACCAGATATCCTCAATAGCAGCTCAATTTCCAGACCTACAATCCATATTGGCTTCGTCAAACAGTTTGACTTCAATAACCACAACCCTGCCGGCAACTTTGAAGAGTGTAGTTCTCGAGAATAACGACTTTACATCTCTTTCTTCGCTCGAAGGTCTGACCGAACTCCCGAATCTCGCACGACTGATACTTCGGGGTAATAATATCGATACAGTCTTTGCCTCACAATCTGGAAATGACAGGGATAGGCGTATATTTCAGTTTTCACGCACTTTGACATACTTAGATATATCTCATAACAAAATCCACTCATGGCAATTCATCAATGATCTGGCTACAGCATTTCCTGGCCTGGACTCATTACGAATATCCGGAAACCCACTGCATGACAGAGCCGTCGCCCCTACGAGCGTTACAGGACTACCCGAAAAGCCCATGACGGTGGATGAAGCTTTTATGTTGACTCTCGCCCGACTCGAGCATTTGACCTCGCTCAACTACAGCAAGATCACACAGCAAGACCGGACTAATGGAGAGCTGTATTACCTTTCTCTGATCGGTAAGGAACTATCGGCTTCTTCGACGTCAGAGGAGGCTAGAATCCTAGCCTTGCACCCGAGGTATCCGGCTCTATGTGAGATCTATGGCGCACCTAATGTTACACGCCAACTGGAAGGAGTGCAAGGGACAAATATAAAACCAGGATCAGTCGCTGCTCGATTAGTGACATTCGAGTTCTATCAAACGTCGTCAGCACCAACGTCCGATACAACATACGAACCAGCGAGCAAGTCATGCCTGATTCCAAAGACATTCGATACATATAGAATAAAGTTAATTGTGTCTCGACTGTTTTCTCTCGCACCGTTGCGGTTCCGTTTGGTGTGGGAGACGGAGGAATGGGATCCTGTGGAGGAATTCAATATTCTAGGGGGAGAAGAATGGGACAGTGATGATGAAGGTGACCGCGAAGTCGGAGTAGGCAATGGAAAGACAAAAAGTGATGGAACTAAGCCTGTGGTCGTCAAAGCTGATGGAAGCAAGTTTATCAGACGTGAAGTTGAGCTTGCTGATTCGACAAGACAAGTCGGATTTTGGTTTGATGATAATATTGATAAAATCCGAGTTCGAATAGAGATTTTCGAATGAAGCTACGAACATAACAATAACAGGACTCTAAAGGTATGCTATGGCAAACCACTCTTTGAAAACCCTAGAATTTTAAAGCAAAAAAGAATGGTGGTACATATACATAGTTCTAGATTGTACATACAAATAAGGTTCCCCGCAAACGACCTCTGCCCGGTGCCGTGAGCAGTTAGCACCGATCCGCTGCCATTTTTTTGCTTCTTCGACTTCCAACGTCATACCTCAACACATCACATACACAACACAAAGCCCAAGATGGCAGAATATTGGAAATCAACAGTACGTTCACTCGTCTCTCGTGCAAAAAGCGAAGCATATACTAACGCAAAATAGCCAAAATACTGGTGCAAGCACTGCCAAATCTATATTCGCGATACCGCATTCGAAAAAACCCAGCACGAAGCCACAGGCAAACACCAAGGGAATCTGAAACGATTCCTTCGAGACATCCACCGCAGCAAAGAACGCGAAGAGAAAGAGAGCCAGCGGACCAAGAATGAAGTAGAGCGACTCCGAAACCTCGTGGGCGGAAAACCAGCTGGAATTGATGCGTCGCGAAACAGACCGGCAGCATCGGCCGCCGCGCCGCCGAGGC
This sequence comes from Talaromyces sp. PB3603, assembly GCA_023625915.1. Taxonomy (NCBI): domain Eukaryota; kingdom Fungi; phylum Ascomycota; class Eurotiomycetes; order Eurotiales; family Trichocomaceae; genus Talaromyces; species Talaromyces sp. PB3603. The sequence continues at coordinate 580,704 of JAMAFY010000007.1, forward strand.
AAGCAAATGCAGAAGATCGAAAGAAGCAAATTGCGCAGCTAGCGGAAATGGGTGTTGCGGTGCCCGAAGAATATAGAAGAGAGATGGCACTTGCAGGAGATTGGGAGACGATATCGGTAAGGAGGCTAAAGCCAGCAGAGCCTGGCAAGGACGATGCAGAAGGCAAATTAAATATCGGCGTTCGGAAGCGGAAGATAGAGAATGAGGAGGATGAGGAAGAGGCTCATATGGTTGCCCGACCTAGACATAAAGGATGGGGCAATACGACGAGAGACTATCCTAAAGCCGGCGACGGCGACGATGATGATGCTCTGGACGCTCTTTTGATGAATACGACGACAGTCAAAAGAAAGGCTGACTCGGATTCGAAGGCTACATTACAATCGTTCAAAGCAGAAGATGAGTCAGAACCGGGGATTGTCGAGAAAACGGAGAAAGGTCCAGATTCAGATCCGAGCAAGATCTCGCCAAAAGAAGAGCCTGGTACAGATCAGTTGATTGAGGGGCCACCAATACCAGCCGGCGACGCCCCAGTTGTCTTCAAGAAGCGTAAAAATAAAGCTGCAAGGCAATGAACAGATCCAGTCACTTACATGGCTGAAATAGACCTTTCATGTGCTGCACTCTCCCTAAGAGACATACAGCGCTCGCTATTAGGTTTAACGCTTGAGACAACAGAATCGGCTGCTGTGTCTTACTGGTTCTGTGATATCTCGTAAGTTCATGCTAGCTAGCTACATAAATATAGGAATTACCCTCCGGACTGTGATTGGCGGAACACTACTGGTCTGCTTATTAAGGCTAAGTCCGGCCTCACTCCAAGAAGTACAACTTGCGCATCAACCAGCCTAGTTTGATACAGAATGAAGATTCAGTTTACGAGTGCCTTAGATATTCGAAGTTTACTTGAGAGACCTTGCTGGATGCTATTCATCATAACCTAGCTGTGCAGTCGAGTCCAGATCCCTCATCCTCAATTTTTGCTGCTATCTGATGTCGAGTCCCACTCTTGAACTGCGGCTTCTTTCCCAACCCGCAGAAATCTTAGCTCACCACTCAACATCCTCCATTGTTCCAACTGTCTCTCTTGACCACTCGTTAAAGGCCTAGATGTTCGTCAATCGCAGAGCATTCCACATGTCTTATCACTTCCTATACAGGTCAGTAGCTCCTCTGTCCTATGTTCGCGCTGTGTTGTCTGCGTCATGGTACTCATGCATGATCTCTAGTGGTCGTGTTCTGTGTTAGACCGAGTCTGTAGGTACGCAAGACAAAGGCTCTTTCTTTTGATCATCAACCATTGTTTTCACGCCTAGAAAACACAAATGCCTTTTCTTTCATGAGCACATAGCCCTTTCATTTCTTCAGTCAGCGATCGCTCATCATCGAATGCTGCGAGACTGGACGGCCGCTTCTCGACCGAGCTTTTTCGCACTACACGGACTTTCCGCGTCTTGTCTTCTTCTACTTTGGATTGAATGGCTTTCGAATTACTTGTACATATACTAACAAACATCATGGCTACAGGAAGTCCAACGACGGGACCCGTTTTCGCCCTACTACATACCGGAATCGCCCTTTTTAGGCGGACATTTCGAAATGTCAGAGACTCATTCAAGTCACGTCCCTAATGGGACGTCGCCTACTACTACAGCTACGGCTACCGCAACTCCCGACGCTACACCTGCCCCTTCTACCGTTGCGGCTCCGGCGTCAGCTCCAACGCCTCCAACTTCTACGCCAGCGCCAGTACCAGCACCAGCACCGTCCTTGGAGCCTCCAGCAACACCACCGGCACCTTCAGCTCCCATAGTGTCTGATACTGGTCCCCCCGTATCGTTTCCTCCTCTTCCGCACATATCAACGGATGATTTCGAGAGGACTACAGATTTCACAAGTGCTTCACCAAGCGCGCCGGATTCCTCTCAAAATGTCGTAAATTCCGACATGCCTACTACTTCGTTCACTGCAGTCAATGCGCACTCAGCTGTACCGGCGCCTGTATCAGCGTCGATGTCTTCTCCAGCACCTACATCCACTCCAGCAACCGCACCCGTACCCGCACCTGCACAAACATTCTCTGCGTCTCCAGCGGTAGCTACGAATGCGCCGATGCAAAGATATTCGTCTGCACCTGCGCCTGCGCCTGCGCCGATGCCGGCGCATTTTCCAGCACCGCAGACGATGTCTACACCTTTACCTTCACAAGCACCTTTGTCTCTACCACCAACGACATTTACGCCTGCGCCTTTATCTGTACCACCACCTCCTCCAGTAGCGACATCAGCTCCTTCACAATCTCCGCCAGTTGCTACTGGGGGCGGTCCTCCTCCGTCAATGCCACAATATCAGTCAACACCCAACGTTCCACCATCGAATCCTCCGACGATGCAGGCGCAACCTCCCATGGGCTCATCACATCCATCTAATGTGCCTCCCATACAAGCAATTGGACAATATAATCCGCCGTACTCTCCACAGATGGGCCAAATGGGGATGCAAGCACAAATGACTTACCAGCTTCCGGGTAACAACTCACGGTCACGGGCGCATCAAAGAGAAGTCAAGAGGCGGACGAAAACGGGATGCTTGACTTGCCGTAAGCGCAGGATAAAGGTAAGACCTCTCATAATCTTGGGTTGGGATAGAAAATGAGAGTGGAAGAGAACAAGCTGGGTTGGCGTTGGCGGGTGCGGGAGGGCGGGATTTTCCATGTTTCGCGGTGTCGCTTAAGCGTTGCCGCAACACCTCCGTGACTAGCTCGCGCTTCCATCCCACTTTGCATACAAACAGCCCCGCCAGGCCCTCTGCCTCTCTCGTCGCTTCCGTTCTGATCTTTTTCTGCCCTGCTTAGCGCTCAACTCAGAGAATCTCGCAATGATGCTAACGCATAATTGGTAATTTCTAAAAGTGTGACGAAGGTCATCCCGTGTGCCGCAACTGTGTCAAAAGCAAACGCGAATGTTTAGGCTACGACCCGGGATTTCGACCACAGCCTCCGCCCTCCGACATACGACCTTCTAGCAGCACTCCTCAGCCTTCCCTAGTCGTGAATCCTCAAGAAAACCATAACAGCAATCCTTATCCCTCCGCACCTCCAGGTTACATTCCTGCCTCAGCTCAGCCCTTCGCTCCGTCTGTCCAATCGGATTCTTCAATTCAGTCATTTGATCACTCCAACAACAATCGGCAAGGACCTGCCGAGCCTTCTGTAGAGGAGAGTGATACCATGTCGGTTATGGCAAGCGTGCAGGATACAATTGACGGTTCCATGTCTCAGCCCGTGGGAACGCCTGATCTGTCAATGCCAGCACTCATGCCGCTTTCTGGTCAAGTCGGTCAAGTCGGTCGACAAGGTATGTTTACATGAGAACATCTATGGAACGCGCCATTAATTGTTACTTCGAATTGCAGAAAAGGTACAAATTCAAGACCTCTTGGCGCTTCAAGGTATCGCGCCGCCTCCACCATATCCTATCGTCCCCATTCAGCAAGCTCGCTTGGACCAAATACAGACTGTTTACCTTCATACATACGCGCCAGCAATTGATCGATTTTTGGAGACACGATGGTTTCGTGACAAAGGATTGTCCCAATTGCTTACCAACGCGCAACTCATGGCACAATACTCAGCTTTAATTGACGCCTTCAATGACCCCAAAATAGATGACATTGCTGTTAGAGGTCGCGTGGAGAGTTTCGAAGCGTCTGTCGTGTGGGACACAATGTCTATCTGCCGCTCAGCGCGCAATTTGGTACGAAATGGCAGCACCGAACCCATGCAGGAATACGATTTGCTCACCACGGCGAATCGGTTTGACATTCTGGAAGCTCTTATCACCGATGATCATCTCAAGGACAATCCACTACGAGCAGATCTCGCTCGCCCACCACCAGCAAATCTTAATTCTCTTGAGGGTCAATTACGCACGCGCTCGTTGAATTTCTGGAATTCGATCGGACACTTCCTCACACTTCACGACAATGAGGCTTCTTCGGCGGTGGAAATTGACGAGACACTAGCTCGTTGTCGTTCGCTGCTCGATGAAATTGAGAACCGAGATGTCTTATATTCCATGGCCATTGGACGACATCTTGGACAACGTCTATCCGACTTTCACCCTCGCAACAGACCCGAAAATTCCAGTGACGAGCGAAACGCCAACACCAAACTCATCGTCGCGCAAAGATTCATTGAAGATGAGTCCAAAGACAAAGGCACCACGCAAGTTGTCAAACGTCTTTGCGGCATGGTCCATAGGTTATGGGAGCTGAAAAACTTACTGCTACCACGTGCATAATGACTGATGACGGAGATTCGGTAATCTGAATGCATGAACGTTTGATTTGATAAGACATACTAGCTTGCGGTGTTATGGTGTTCAAAAGAAGAGACTTGACTTTTTCCTGTTCATGTAATATGAAGACATGGCGTTTATTTGTTTTGAACATCTTCTGCAATGGCTCCGGCCGGTGGGCGGGAAATATGATGCTCTTTGTGACTATACCCTTTGATTTGGATTTGCTTCAGAGCGCCATGTGTTGGATTATAACATTTGAGGCTTGTATGAGTTCTCGATTTATCACATTCAACCTTACCTGAGTACAAAAAGGAAAAAAGACCACGTATGTTACGCTTCTTGACTCAATAAGTAGGAATCAAACCTCAGGAAGAAAACTAGAAAGGGTCTATATATGCTGCGCTCTATAGCAATATGCCGCTCATCAAGGATCTATGATAGGAAAGAGCACGATCTAAAGGTCCACTTGCTCAGGCACGATGCTCCTCAACGTCCCCATTTCAATAGCTTGACGCACATTGGCAATAGCCCATTCCTCCATCTCAGTTTGCGTCTAGGCGTCGTTAGTCTCATGTCACATAAATAGATGAAGAAAAAGAGGTAAGCGTACCTCGTAAGACCAAGTCCCCATGTGCGGAACCAACATTACATTTGGATTCCGCAGCAGACCCGGATGAATCTTGGGCTCTTCCTCAAAGACATCCAACCCCGCAGAAAAAACCTTGCCGCTGTCCAGAGCTTCGACGAGAGCGGCTTCATCGATGACTGCTCCGCGGGCTGTGTTGACGACTACAACGCCGTCTTTCATTTTTGCGAATTCGGGTTTGCCGATGATGTGGTAGGTGTGTTTCTACGAGTACGTCAGTGCTTGCATCAGTAGAGGTGAGAAAGACCGGGGGGTGGGGGAGGACTTACGTTGAGAGGCAAATTCAAACTAATCACATCACTCTTCGCCAACAACTCATCAAATGTAACATAATCTGCGCCCGCAGACATGGTTTCACTAAGCTGCCGTCTATTGTGATAAATAACCCTCATCCCGAAAGCCTCCGCCTTCTTCTTCAGATTTCGACCAATACCGCCCATACCCAGGATACCGAGCACTTTACCCTCGGGATCGTGTCCCAAAGGAGGCGCTGGATCACCGCGCCATTTCCCTTCTCGAAGGGCCTGCATGCCCGTGTTGAAATTGCGGATTGCGCCGATTATGAGGAACATGTTGACATCGGCGGTGGAGTCGTCGACGGCCGTGGGCACGTTGCTCACGCGGATGGGAGGTGTGCGTTCACTGCAGGCGTGGACGTCGACTTGGTCATAGCCCGCTCCTTTTTACCCTTCAAATCAGTACCCATATCACCAAAGAGCCCGACACACGGGGCTTCGAAAGACATACCGCAATGAGCAAGGAAAAGCATAGACTTCGGTAAGACAGCTACAAGCTCCTCATCAATCTGGCCCGTGACGGCAAAGGAGCCAAAAGTGCGGTATGCGGCAACTACGCCATCGAGTTTTCCGTCCTTGCATTCTTGGATGAATTCGGTGCGGTTTGTGGCGGTGGTGGTTATGAGGTCGGCGATGTCGTTGAGGGTTTGCCATGTCTTGCCGGCGCTGCCAACTGTATTAGAGTGGATTCAATCGTGGCTATTGTATATAGGAATGTCATTTACTGGACTATTTCACCTAGGAGGAGGACTTTGGGGCGTGCCATCTTCTTATTTGCAGCAGGAACAATCAGTGAATGCTCGATGTGTATATTCGAATGCCTCGATTGGCTTATGTGTTTTTGAACCGTCAATTCGACGTAACTTGGAAGAAAGCAGTATAAAGAACAGATCACACAAGGTGACTTGCGTTTGTTTCTTTCTCAACAGTCGTTATCTTAGAGCATTCAGCCCGCAGATAAAGTGCGGGGCTCAGGGGAACGGCGAGATCTCCGAATCAAAGGATCGAGAGGGCGTCACTCATCTCGCCCGTATGCAAATTCATTGGTGCAATAATTATTTCTGCATTGGTGTTGTGCATCCCTTGTTATTAGCTACAGCTCGTAAGCCGTATATGAAGTTTTCCAGCTGGTATCTCTGGTTCGGTTCATATGACAAAATAGTGTACAGATTGATACTGAAATTACCCATGACACGATTAGCTACCTCAAAACGGTGGTAGCGTCGAGGATTCGGACGAACAGCGGCCGCTATAGTAGCATCGATTTTACAATAAGAAGGGGGTGACAAACAGCGCGCGAGGCATGGGACATTGGCGCTCATACGTACTGCAAAAGTATGGTCCTATTGACCCTCGGTGAGAATGCGAGTCCAGTCAAACTTTCGCCAGCGCTTTCGAAATGGCTCAACTCGTCGATCCCCACCTTTGCTCCACCGGCCCTGCCTTTTGATTACATCTGGAGGTAGATCCAACATACCTCCTATCGTTTCTCGAGCAAACAGGTCTCCGCGCGGCCATCGGTGAGTATCCTCCACAATATGGCCCAATCCGCCATCAAGCTCAAACCAGACATGAAAGTATGGCATCTCCTTGACTAAAGTCCGACGGAAAGCCTTCTTGCCCAATCCTTGCTTAGACTTTGCTAGAGTGTCTATTAACTTTCGATGCTGGGTCCATTCTGAATCTGCAGCTAGTATAGACTCTCTGAAAAACGCTGGTGACGTTTCGCCTAGACTGTATGGTAAGGGAACGGCTTCCAGGGATGCATGGCGTTTTCGATCCGGATGCGCCGCATTCTCGTAAAAAATTACATCCCGACCCTGATCATGGTACATCCGGGTCAGACTCTTCATGAAATTGCGAATTTCCTCCCATTCGTCATCGTCGCATTCCATCAGATTTGTGCGATGCTGGATCGGAACGATAGTAGCGCTTCCTTCACTAAGTTCGGGCTCCGTTGGTAGAGTCAAGAAGATACGTGTTGCCAACGACACAATCGGGGCCACTGGCGGTGTATCAGTGTCCTCGTGATGACACAATGGACAATTATCCAGTATTCTGTTCATCTTGTGAAACTCGCTAATAGCAGTGTTTTTCAGATTCAATTCCGATTTCTGCACGCGCTTGGCGAGTTTGGCCGCATTGTCATCCATATACTCCAGATCATTCTAGAAGTTCATATTAATATATGGCTCCACGTAATTGTCGTCTCCTGACTTACATCAAATTTGGTATCTTTCGCAATCCTTTCGGCTAATCGGAAGCCTTCTCCGCCAGCTTGGCCGCGCGTTCGGCGCTCTTCCACGATCATGTCTTCAATCGACATGTCCTCATTTTCCTGTACCTGACCACGTTCACGACCTCTACGATTTTCAATCGGTTTGACTTCACTCCTAGCGCCACCGGCCAGCATTCGGTTCTCCATAACACCTAGAACCACCACGTCCCCTTCTTTCCGATTGGCCATCAGACCAGCAGCAGCATTATATTGTTCCTCCAATGAAGCTGCTTCGGACGAGCCTTTCAGTTTGGCTTTCATCATTTTTGCGCGAAGCCGGTTGAGTGCAGTGACGTCTAGATGTTGCGTAGTTTTTATAGGCTCAACGGTGTCCATCGGCTCGCCTTGTGCTCTGACAGGAGACGCAATATCCCGAGGATCATTGCTTCGAGGCTCTCTATGAATACCTTGATCGAGCTTTCTTTCTTGAAAGAGCTCTCCGCTGGGTTTATCTTTGCCCACATATGACTCTCCGTAGGTTTCTCTGCGCTCTATTTCTATCTCTTCTTCACGAGCATCATCAAAAGACCTTAGGTCTCCATACCGCTCAATCGCAACATCTTCCACATTTTGACCCTTTTCGTCAGCTTCTCGGTAAACACTTTTTAATTTTATCATTCTCCATTGTGAGCCCGCATCGCCAAAAGTATAGTCGACTTCATGTTGCGCAGGTTTGTTCTCAACCTTTTCAGTGACCTTCCCCTCTTGCAAATCACGTAGATGAGTATTGAGTTCTTTATCGTGAATTTTCAAGTCAAAATCGGCTCGGAGCGATTTTGCTTCGGGCTGTTTCTGAGCGCTCCTGTCCGGTCTGTGTATATAGTCAATATCGTCGGCAGAGGGTGGTTGCATCCATGTATCACGTTTTAAATCGTGGGCGCTGACTCTAGTAGCTGATTCTCGAACTTCATCTTGGCCAAAATCATCATTATGCTTGCGTTCATGGCGATGCCGTCTCTTGTGAAAGCTCTCGTCTTCGTCATCGTTGTCATCTCTTCTGGACCTCTTGTGCCTATGTCTGTGTTCTCCGTCTTTGTCGCTTCGGTAATTATGGTTATCGCGCGTCCGGGATGAATTGCGGTGATGATGTCGGTGATGGTGATGGCGATGTGATCGAGAGCGATCTTTGTCTTTGTTGTTTTCGGAGTCGCGCTGTTCGCGATCCTCCGCGAGCGATTTTTCAAAGTCCTCTAGAGTCATGTCTGTTATTTATATTGTCAACCTAGTCGTAATCTCAGGTTTCATGCTCATGGCGTGGCCATGGATAGTTGTTGTTGATGAAGGATACGGAGTAGCTAAAGAAAAGCTGTGATAAAGCTCGAGCGCGGATGCCCAAGGAATGACGTTAAGTGTAGGGCCCCCACTTGCCCAAGGACGAAACCCAAAAGTTTCTCGCCCCGCCATGGGAAAAAACTAACGACCTTTTGCTTACCCAGCATCCATTGGTATACAGCACTCGACTACGATCTAGTCCCTGCCGGAAAGAAAAAGACCTTTACCTGGCCGTGGTTATTGCTAAGTACTTGGTGGAGTGACAAACACTCAAAATCCCGCTTCAAAGCACAACTCGCGGAAATATGGCGGCGGCAACGACAGCAAAATCGGCCGCAGGCGAGTCTACTTCGCCGGTAACGATAGTGTGTGTGGGCATGGCAGGTGAGAAAGACATTCCATCTCTTCGCTGTTCAATCCGATATGCTTCCAGAGTCTGCGCCATGGACAAGCTCAACAGACAGCGATTACTTCAGATCAAGCAAGGCTGACGTGTCTGACCGACAGGCTCAGGAAAGACGACTTTTATGCAGCGAATCAACTCACATCTTCACTCTCAACGAAAAACCCCTTACGTCCTCAATCTAGATCCAGCAGTACACTCCGTGCCGTTCGAAAGCAACATTGATATCCGCGATTCGATCAACTATAAGGAGGTGATGAAACAGTATAATTTAGGGCCCAACGGAGGAATATTGACTTCGCTTAACCTGTTTGCGACAAAAGTAGACCAAATTATCGGGCTTTTAGAGAAACGGACGGCTCCAGTCGATCCCGCTAATACCAGCGGACGACCGATAAAGCACATCCTAGTCGACACCCCTGGTCAGATCGAAGTGTTCGTATGGAGTGCCTCCGGAAGCATACTGTTGGAGACTCTTGCGTCCTCGTTTCCAACTGTCATTGCATACGTGATTGACACGCCACGAACGAGTTCCACCAGTACCTTCATGAGTAACATGCTCTATGCTTGCAGTATCCTCTATAAGACCAAACTTCCTATGATACTAGTCTTTAATAAGACCGATGTGCAGGATGCAGAATTTGCCAAGGAGTGGATGACCGACTTTGATGCTTTCCAGACTGCTTTACGCCAGGAGGAGGATGCCGGTGCGTTTGGTGCGGAAGGTGGTAGCGGTGGCTTCGGTGCCGGCAGCGGCTACATGGGATCCTTACTCAACAGTATGAGCTTGATGCTGGAGGAATTCTACCGTCACCTGAGCGTTGTTGCGGTCAGCTCGATGACAGGAGATGGTATCGACGAGTTCTTTAGTGCCGTGGAAGATAAGCGGCAGGAATTTGAACGTGACTACCGGCCGGAGCTTGAGCGCAAAAAGAACGAACGCGCGGAGCAGGCTACGAAAAGACGCGATGTTGAGCTAGGTAAGCTCATGAAAGACATGGCTGTTTCGAACAGGGGTAAGAATAAATTGGTGGACGATCCAGAGACTGTAAGTGAGGCAGAGGATGACCCACATGGAGACGACGACACTATTGGCGGCCACGAAAGCGACGGCTCCTCAGGGGAAGAAGACTCTGCTTCCGCGGATGTTAGTCTTGCCTCACGCTACCAGCAAGCGCTGGCGGATACTTCGCAGAATCCCACTCAGCCTTCTGATGAAGACATCAGTTTTATGAGATATCTTCGATCCAGCCAGCCTCAATAAAGAGATACCAGACGATTTCTCTGACCTCCCCCCCAATAAGTACATGTTCGGCCGACACACTACTGCTGCCACACCGCCTGGGGATCCTCAGCTAAAGCATCATGAGTCATAAGTCAGTCCAAAAAAGAATAGAATTGACCCAAGGTTTACGCGATACAATGCACGTTTTGTCATGGCCACCATCATGATCTTAAGTGGAACTTTAGCGATGCTATGACATATCATTGCCTGTGTGGGATTTCGGCTGTGCTGGCGCATGCTTTTTATCTCATGTAGGATCGTTTCTTTTTCCAATGAGCTGCACTGACCGGTCTTTTCTTTGGTGTCTCCAAGTTAATACGCATGTTTGCAATGTTTAGCACCCCGAGCCTGCCGTCATCGTCCTGAATCCTGATCCAGCTTGACTCCACGAAGTAGGGGCAATCGGCCGCTCTAGAGTGCGTTTCTGTTGCGATCATTGGTGGAGATGCAGACCACGCCGCATGCAAAATTCCTGTATTAACCGGCTTGATCGGCAGCCATCTTGTACGAATTCTCCACATGGTTCCGAAAGGCTGGAGCGGCGGTGCTGGAGTTGAGGCTTCCGTCGATTCCAAGTGAGGTCGAGAGTTGTGACTCGTGACGAACCAGTTAGTACGTTTTATTATACTATGTAGTATCATCACTACCTCTGTGCCTCACCGAATGTTGCGATGTCTCAGTCTCTCAGACCGCGTTTTTCTCTCTCTCTCTCTCTTTAAATTCGGAGAAAGATTAGCCGGACTAATCATGGTGTAGCGAGGGCTGTTCAATGACCGCACCCAAGCCACTGCGTTGATAATATTGGAGCGGATGTTTCCTGTATTAGGACTGGCTCAAAAACCATCTCGATTGGCGATGGCGCCAAGTATCGCACGGAGTACGGGGGACTCCGTAATAGGATGGCGATTTCCGTAGAGTCATTAATTTTCTATCGTACTGACTCACCCACCGTTTAGCCTTTGGCTGCGGGGGCCAGTTTTGAAGTGATGGCGCTGATATTCCGATATTTCTGACAGCACTCGTGTGGTGGAGCATTCATCGTGTGCATGGCTGCAGATTAGTATCGTAGCTTCGGGAACAACGGCTTGCTCGCGAGAGCAAATCGGCCAGAATCGACCCCTAGATCGAGCAGAGTTCATACGTACGGATGCATTTCCCTGGAGATCTCGATGACACTCTGATTGACCGAGGTGGCAGTTGCGGATAGATGGAGCAGCTGTCACACTTGCAGGGAAAATCCATCCACGTTACTGACACGACAATCCACTGAAGCCAATCCATTTTCGAAAAGCTCGAGCGTCAGGATCGGTGGCCACGGCTGGCGGGAAAGCGGTCGTTTGCCGGGTCTCCGCAATCGCCTATGCATGTAGACTAGGTGCTCGTTGCTCTATCCATACTAGTACGATGACCAGAATATTTAGTATGTACTTCCACGACCCACTCTTGCATGCAATTCGAGCCTGCGTTGAAGTGCCTTCTGCCCTTCTAGTTCGCTCTCGGGGGGACGGCTAGTGTGAATGTATGTACGTACTACGTACATGGTGCTGCTTGAGCCTTGCACTACTTGCATGAAGCTGAAGGGAGTCAAGGTAGTACAGGAGACGTGAGTGGTCCTGGCGCGACAAGCGTTAAAAACCCGGCGTGGCTTCGTGGGCGATTACAAGCTGATAGTGGTAAGGCTTGAGCGTCCGGCCGAATGATACCACTATATGCATGGATTGTCATGAAAAAACAGGAAGTTTTACCCCCGCGGCGAGGATTCGATGGGATAGTGGAGGTCCAGATTGGGCTGTGCTGGTTTGAGTAAGTCTTTCAGTCTTAAGTGACTTAAGTCATCCATGGATTACTCATTAGTAGATGGCTGCTAATATGCCAGATGCTAGGTAAGGAAGGTCCCTCTTTCCTTCCTTGCAGAACCGGGCAAACTGTCAAGTCATCCGCGACTGCCTCCAATGGGGAGGGAGGGGGACACTGGCAGAAAAAGAAAACATTCAACTGGGAAAAAGAAAAAAACAAAAAACAAAAAACAAAAACTGACGACAGAAATCACTGATGCTGTGTTGAAACATCACACACCCAAGGCCAGGGAAAAAGAAGCAACATCCTCGCTTGTGGGTTTAGTCTCAGCAAAGAAAGCACGCTTCCACGTATCCAGGCTATCAGCAGCATGATCTGAGAAGCCGATCCCTTCGCGTACCTGGTGCTTTCTTTTTCGCGTTCCTATTTCTGAGAACGATTCCCCGTGCCTGCGATCTTTTCATTCAGACTGGGCTATCCTGAACATCTTATTCCCCTAAATTAACCCTTTAGGCTGATTCTCTTCGCATGTCTGTCGACATCCAATCAGTGATCGCTCCGAGCTGTCTCCTGCCAGTGACTTACTTCCAGAGGAATCACACGTCTTTACAGCATCGATGTGCACTAAAGGCATGAGAGGGTCGTTGCATAAATTGACCGAATGGCTACGTCGCTTCTACACCAGCAACGGTCCTCGAGAAACTCACCCAAGAGCACAGAATTTGAGTAACAACAAAAAGTTGGAGTCAAGGACTTCGAGTGATACAGAGTCAGAGTGTGTTCAGCGACATACACTTCTTAAAACCAGCACGATGGCTCCTCTTATCCTTGATACCGGCTCTCCTACAAGAGCGAGAATTGGAATACCGGCAAGTGAAGAATACGACAAAATGATAGCAGAACTTCCGTGAGTAGTTCTTTCGTCGGATGACTGCTGGGCCTACCTATTGACATACTGATGCAGTTTCCGAGTCATCTCTTGCCCTCTACTTCAGGCTAAGAAACTCGAGGCACGACGTTTCTGCGCTAGATATAATGTCGACGATGAGATTCTCAAAGACGACACGATGCCGTTGGAAGAGCTCTTCAGGGGCCTACGTATAGAGCGTGAGCGTATGCTACGCACAGTTATCGGCACAGTTGGGCAGGGGCCAGTCATTGAACCACCGTTCAATTTCCAATATGGCTGTAACATTACCCTTGGTGATTCTTTTTACGCAAATGTCAAGTTCGTCTTCATACGTCTACACCCTTTCTTCAGTAACCGATCATTGACTTCTGTTTCCCAGTCTACGCATCATGGACAGCGGGCTTGTGACTATAGGCAACAGAGTCTTGATCGGGCCCTCAGTGACTATCGTCACCGAGCTTCACGAGAAGGACATCATGTCTCGCCGGAGTGGCAAGGTATTTGCCAAGCCTGTTACGATCGAGGACGACTGCTGGATAGGTGTCGGAACAACTATCCTTCCTGGTGTGACGATAGGCAGGGGATCAGTCATCGGCGCCGGGTCTATCGTCACCAGAGACATACCCCCTGCCAGTGTTGCATGGGGAAATCCGGCGCGGGTGATAGAGCCCGTTTGCGATGCTGATGCAATCTTTGCTGAAATGACTTAGACCCTGCTTTTTTCCGTCAAAGTGATCGTCAAACGTCGGGTGCTTTTACTCATTACAGACTACATTTATACTGCAAGTGGATGATTGCATACGGTCACTGGATGATACGGCGTTGAGAAATCATATTTGCGGGTATATCTTGACATGATTGGATAACCTCCTTACGCTTGCCTTTTGTTTGCTTTGTTTTTCTTCTATGCGCTACGAATTTCGGGCTGGTTTGATTATGAATTGCATTTCTTTTCACCCTTCCATCAAGAGCTGGCTCAGGCATACGGGATATTAGCTTAGTGCCGTCTGTACAAAGGATGCTAGGCGCTAGTTTGCATATACGGAGTCGCTAGGTTTGGAAAAGAATCTCAGTTCTCTTTGATCGCGTTGAATTAAGTTTCGGATTTCATATGCAATGTTACTTCACTAAGGAAACATCTAATGCGGAAACCAGATCTTGTGGTAGCAACTTAGCTTCTCCACTGCTCGATCTTAGCGACTTGGTCAAATTCCAATAATTGTTGGCATGTTAGTAAACTTAGTGGCCAATAGTGCGTTATCACTATACGTAGCATCATTTGTACCCTGATCGACTGTATAGGGCAAGTCGGCGGGTGCAAACTGACTAAACATTACATCATCGGTCCACGACCTCTTTCCAACCTGACCAAATTATCGAGGAGCTCAGTTTAAAACCTCGCAACTTAATCTTGCTTACTACCGATCTCCAGATACTTTTCACCGGTGAACAAGTTCGTGATCGAGTCACATTTTAAATTGAGCTGCCTTGGTCAGTATCGTCCTTCGTACAGGGCCGTTCCCAGTCTTATATTCGATCTCGACTATCGTCGTTGTCCCGCGGATCGACTGAATCAGCACTTACTGTACTCCGGAATAAACAACCAACCAACCAAGTCTTTATAAAAACATGGATGTGAGCTATTTCAAAGTGTCTAGATACGCAGTCTAGAGTTGGGGCGTTCTTTTTTTTCTAACGGGGAAATATGTTCAATCAGGTCTTCTATCTGTACACATACGGCTCAAGTGCATGGCTAGCGTTACAAGGTCTAGCTTTAGTCGCGACCCCGAAATTGATCATAACGCTGCTGCTTGATGACACTCGAGCTCCATCAGGTTAGTCTTTTGCCCTCCTGCAGATCCGATCGACTGCACTGCAGGTCCAGATCTTGAAAAATCTTGAAAATTGAAGCCTCAAAACTGTTCGGCAATCTGGTTCTGAATGAATTGCTAACGCTCATTGGATAGACGTCGAAGCCTATCTCTCCCGAGCCTTTGGTCTCGCTCTCATTGCATTCGCGGCACTTTCCATCCTGCTCACGGGATCAGTGCCATTGGCACCCGCCGTTGGCGTTGTTGATGGTACAACCACAGCCACTGAAGACGATGGGGCGCAGGCCCCTTATGCCGTGCCCACAATGCTAGTGACGACTTTGTTCCAGGCCACATTGGCTTTCTACAACTATACCTGGTACCTGGCCAATGGTCAGACAGCGATGGGGCTGGGTATGGTCGGGTCGGCTGCCGTAGCCTCGCTGGGAGTGTGGTGCCTGCTTTTTGCTACGAGTAAAGGACGCGTTAGCAAGAGGACCGGGGCGGACAAGAGGACGTCTGGGTTCCCTTTCAAAAATGCCGAAGCTGACAAGAGACACCCTGAAAGGAAGCGGTTGTAAGTCGTTTTCAGCGAGGACATGGGTGGAACGATTGCATGCTGCTTTAAACGGCATACAAATCTGGGATCTCCCAACAAGAACTTCCGGGGGGGGAGGTGCACTGTTATGACATCACGATTTTGTGCCCTCCAGCCACGGTGCTAGCCAGTATCCTGTACTATAGTCACTTTGCAAAATCTTTGATTCTGTACTGTCATGTGTTGAATTGTTTAAACGTTGAAGTTAATGTCCGCTAATGCCATTATCGTAAGGGGCCAGGCGATAGGCGGATAAACAATAAATCCACCCGGTCTGTCCAATGTCAGCAAGCCCTTCGCTCTCCACGCGGATCATCAGGCGGAATCCAGTGCCGCTTCAACACAACTTTGTTTTTTAGCTCCTGATCATTTGCTGTCTTCATACGTGAGTACTCTTCACAGTAGTAGTGTATTACGTCGTCTGCTCGCTGAAACAGATCCTGTTGCAATATTGTTGTGCAGCATGGAAACTCCAGGACTGCCACATTTACCTTTAGGCCCACCGTTGCCTTCTTCCGGCTTCAGTCCCCATGATGTCCAGTCATTTCAGGGTTTCTCTCCTGCTGATATAGACCACGGCTTACAAGCTGCCGGTAGCTTTGTTCGTATACGAACCCTTTGATACGCCAAATTGACTACTAATTTCCTCTAAATAGCCGCAATTAAATAATGCGCATGGCCGATATGATATATCTCCCTTGCCGCGATCAAACTATGAGCCAGTAACCAACAACCAGCTCACTTCAAACCGAGCACAGGTCTGGAACAATAGTGCTGGTGAGCTCGAGTGGGTGGCGACATCTATATCTTCATCCTTGCCGAATGCGCAAAGCCACGTTCAGCAGGTCGATTCTTCTCTGCAAAAGGGCAGCGGAGACGGCTTAGATGTATCCTTTGCAGCAGCTGCAGAGATTAAGGACAGTCATCTGGGCGAGCTGAAAATCGTGCCGGATCCGCCTGATCTGGATGCCTGGAGAGAGCGGTTGTTTGATGTTGATGAGCCCATTACGTTGACTGAAGAGCAGTACGCCTCCTATATCTCGTAGTCATACGATTGAGATCTAAAGTAGAAACAGGTTTCAAACATATTTCCCGCATGTCGACAACGTCTACTCTCACCGATCAACGCAAAAATATAAGCGCAAACCATTCATATCGCACTACTGGGACTGCCGCCTCAAAGGCCGCCCTTCGGGGACACCCAAATCCGATGACCCCAACAAGAAGAAACGCAAACGAGTTGCTCGAGAGCGTGATTTGTGCGATGTGAAGATCAAGATTACGGAATACTCCCCTGAGGCCACTGCGGCGGATATATCGCATCACAAGAGGAGCGCAGCAGGCTCGTCAGTGTTGTCGAGCGATAATCACCAAGGCGCGAATGCGTCAACAATTACTATGTTCTCCCCGAATGGAAGTGATGCTACTGCTGCTGCTGCTGCTGCTGCTCGTGCTGATACTCGAGCATTCGGCATGTTAACGCCCACTCTGGCACTAGCTGAGAGTCCGTCCGCTGTTGCCGGGAGCGGCCGGAAGTTGTACATCATTCAACGAGTCAACGGTAACGGCGGAAATGGCAAGACAGACGGCGTTGGCGGCGGTCATAGACATACGCTGCAGGATAGTGATCGTGTCAAGAAGAATAGTGTGTATAGGCATCTGCTCAAAAGGTCGAAGGTTGAGAGAAAGGTTTCCGTGGTAAGTCTATTATCTCTATGCAAATTACCCATACTACGCTGTGGGAGCAAATGCTGCTATAGTAGGACATGGGGATGCAGTGCAATTTGTAGCTAGTAAAGACTGTCAGGGATGCGCGTGGGGTTCATGCATACGTCACATCCACACCCCCTGGCACCTGCCTGCAATGCACCTGCTCCCATTGCAGCTCTCCAACTACACTTCTCTCACACCGAGAATGAGAGCAAACCTGCTTTCGAGCTTCAGATCACATCCTATTACATCTCCCGGACGGAGGTTTCTCTGTTCTCAACCACGCCATCGCAGCTTGTCGACCATGACTGACCAGCAAAAGCAACAGACAGAACCAAAAACTTATCACAAGAAGGCTACAGGTGAAGCTCAAACTACCGTGCAGAAACGGTCGCAAGAAAATGACCTCAAACTATTCGGAAGTTGTTTCTGGTAAGTCACGACCTATGGATTTTCTATCTGATAAAACACCGAATAACGCTTTTTCATGTTTAGCCCCTTTGTCCAGCGTGTATGGATCGCGCTTGAAGCCAAGGGTATCCCTTACCAATACATAGAGGTAGATCCCTATCAGAAACCAGCGGAGCTATTGGCTATCAACCCTCGTGGACTGGTACCGGCTCTTCTCCACGGGAATTGGGGTTGTTATGAGAGTACTGTGCTTCTGGAATATGTAGGTCTTTGTCCCTGACTGAGCGGTGGTCTTTGTTGACTTGATGTTTGAACAGTTGGATGATCTAGATGAAGGAACTCCCCTCCTGCCTCCTGGTGACGCCAGGCTTCGTGCTCATTGCCGGCTATGGGGTGACCACGTTTGTCTCTCTTCCTCCTGTGGTTTTCACGCGACGATTCAAAACACTGATGATCTTTGTCCCCCTTGGTTTTCAGATCAACCGCCACATAGTTCCCAGTTTTTATAAAGTCCTGATGGAGCAAATTCCTGAGATGCAAGCCAAGCATGCGGCGGAGCTGCAAGAAGAAATTGAGAAATTGGTCAATGCGTCGCACGTCCACGGCCCCTTCTTTTTAGGTCCTAGCATGTCGTACGTTGATATCCAGCTTGCGCCTTGGATAATCCGTCTGAGTCGTGTGCTCAAGCCGTATCGAGGATGGACCGAACCAATGATGGGTAGTCGACTGGATCGATGGATTCAGGCCATCGAGGACAACGAGCATGTCATTGCAACGACGAGTAGCGATGAGCTTTATTTAGAAAGCTATCAGAGGTATTCCGGTAAGTCATCCACTGGCTTCAGATTTATAGCCATACTGAAGGAGCTGACGTTCGTAGAAAACCGGCCAAATACCTCGCAATTGGCAAATGCAATCAACAGTGGCAGGGGCCTACCCTAGCCTTTCTCGTTAGCTGTAAATAGCCAGCCCTATCTGACAAGTTGAATGCCATACCATCGTTTGATGCACATTGATATTTTCCCCTGCATTCCACTTTATAATAGAGACTCTAAGCAGAAGCATCTCTCGACAGCAAAGTGCCTCTTCCACGAGGGCTGAACCCAAACCCACCACGTCCACTCCCATCGGGATTTCTAGGACTCCTTGCAGGCCTAATAGTTTGTTGTTGTTGCTGCTGCTGCTCACCACCCATTCGGTCCCCGGAAGCTTGCGGCGTTCTCCGTTGCGCGTTCGGCTTGGTCGAATGACCCGGGTCATACAGCTGTCTCTGCTTATTCGGCGCTCCACCTTGCGAATCCCACTTTTCGCGTGTACTATTGTTGTCTCTACCACCGAGGCCGCGATTCCTTCCACGGGCCCCACCACCACGAGCGCCAGCATCATGCCCCAGATCCCGATCCTTGTTCCTTGATGGCGGCGGTGTCCCACCCGGCGACGAAGCACCCGATCCCGGCGCAGACGACGAATTCCCGAACAACCTCTCCCTCGCTTCCTCATATTTGCGTTGCTTCTCCTCTCTATCTTTCAGTGCTTTGGCTTGTCGTTCCTCCGCTGTCAATTGAGGAGGTTTATTGGCAGATTCGTCATCGGAGTCTGATAAATTGCCGCTATTTCCGTTGAGGCTGAGATTTGACATTCCCTCGCCGGCGGCATTGATGTTATTGCTGTTCCGCGACGCGATTTGCGGTCGTCGACTGAGGACTGTGACGGCAGGTTTGAAGTCTTGTTTCAGTGGAACGGTGGAGCGAGATTCGACGTAGTGGAAGGTCTGAGGTGTTTCACTTGGGCAATGTCAGCATCTGTTGTCAATCCGGGGATGATAGACATACGCTTCCTCCCATAGTTTCTTGTTGAATTCTGCCTGTGCTGCTCGGCGTTGTGCTTTGGTCACTTTTGAAGAGACTTTTTTGGGCGGCGTGTTGGCGGTGTCGGATTTCTGATTAATCAGTATTCAGGTTTTCTTCACTGAACGATAGGAGAGACGCACATCGGCAAGACTCTCCCAGTCTGCTTCCCATGCATCAGGGACATTGTTTTGTTCTTTGCCCATATTTTCGAGTGCTTTTGACATGACGAGGGGGAGAAAAAATCCGATATGCCGAAATAGCGTTGTGAGACTCAAGTAAAGACAACGAGTTGGGAAGGAACAATTGCAGATATATACTAAATGAATAGATTACAGAGTCTCAACTCATGATATGTGCTCGTTGAAATGATTATAAGATCGTTATACGTAGTCGGTGGTTGTACAAAGATTGGGCCTAGCTGACCCGCCTTTTCAGAGAAGTGCGCCCCGGCAATAAAATGCGGGGCGGACCGACTGGTCTGTTCGAAGTACTTCAAAGCTCCTCGGGCGTCGTCGTCGGGACTCCCAGATATCGTCTCATCACATTCATTTCCTAGTCAAGTCTCTCGGTCTGACAGAGAAGCAAATCGCACTACAGGAATCTACTGCATCATCTTCAGAGCATCACTGTACTACGATCGGACATCACCATGTCTGCCGGTGCGTTGCCTTACATCTCTACCTAGGTCCATTCTTACATCTGAGCTCACATTATATCAAATCATACAGACCTCGACGGTGACTCCGAAATGCTCTCCTCCTCCGGCTCCGAATCTCCCGTCGGCGCCCGCACACCCACATTCGACAAACCCAGCGAACTTTCACCGCCAGGCTCACAAACAGCATCTCATCACGAAAGCTTAGGCGGCGCTAGTGATATTCTTGGATCTGCATCTGGCGCCGGCAACTCATCCTTCAAATCTGCGTTTGACAAGTCAGCTGGGAATGGCGGCAAGTCGGCAGCCCAAGGGAAAGATGCGCCTGGTGCGTCATGGAATAATCAACGGGCGCAGGAGGAGTTGAATCGGGCTTGGGAAAACGTGGTTGATAAGGATTTCAATTTACGTGAGTTCTCTATCCGTGATGAGGACTGCTAAAGTGTGACTTATTGACGTAATCCTATGAGCAGGCGAATTTGGAGATCCGTTTGACGAGTCAGACATGTTGCAAGGCATTTGATCATGGAGAGTTTGAGCTGCACAGCTATTGTGGCTGCCAGAATTGCTACTTGTTGAACCACCATGGCCGCGCTGTCAGAAAAAAATACTCTTCAGGAGGGACATATACCAAAGAGACATCTCGCTGCCCATCATATGTCGCAGAAGTTCTCAAAACCGCGGTCCATGAGCCACGGCTAAATGGACATGTCATTGAAAGATGCACCACCGAATTTTTTTTAATTTCGGGAATGACTGTTGAACAAATAGAGCAGCTAAAGTAAAGACTCACGATAACTTCATGAATCTAATGACATGAGAATTTGAATGTATATGGCTTCAAGAGCTTCCGATCTAAGCTGTGGTGGTTGGCACGGCAACGTCACTGTTTAGGCATAGCCTCCCACCACGCGACTCAAACTCCTAATTCTCTATCTCTCTCCAACAACACAAACAGCACGGTACATATACTAACACCAGCAAGACATAATTTATCGCTTCTATTGACATTCGACTTTTGCTTTACAAGTTTTAGGCTCTGCATTCTACGCGCCGTACCCTTTGTCTGCCTTTTGCGCTCGATATTCTTCTGAGAGACCAGACACAGGGAACAACAACAACATTCCTTTCGCGTCCTCCCTCCCATTCTTTCCCCGCATACGAGCTCCATAATAGTTCGTCGAAGAACTTTGCGATTGGTTAATAGGGAGAAATACCGGCAATCGAAGGGGATTTCATCGATATTCTACATCCCATTGGCGCGTGTCACTGGTAAATATGGAGGGCGTGGAAATGACGGGCTTGGCCGATGTGGTCATTCCGAATCCACGCACAGTCTTGCCCAAATTGTAAGTCGACGATTGCTTCGATTCGGTGATTGCATCAAACCTTACTGTGGAATCTGGATGATGCGCTCCTAGCGCGTTCACGGTTCGAGGCAGTCGAAACATAAACCGGCGAAACTGGTCAGTGACTAATGAGTGACTCCACGGGGAGTGTCTGGTTTTAGTATCGCACAAATAACAAACCAAATCAACTTCGCGCCGACCGCGCCTGGGAAGAAATCGACTCTACGATCGTGGGAACGTCAACCCTCCACGCCATTCCTGGCGCGACACAAATCGCGCAAAATCTGGAAACGATTCAGAAAGAGCATGGAAGCGATTCGCTCGCGTACGGGGCCATCTGCTGCACCGAGTCGCATTGAGGAAAGCGAATATGTGAATGAAATCAGTCAGTCGGCCAATGCAGCATATCTTCGTGCAGTAAAACGACAACGGGTACTGCACGCGCATACGGAGCGGGGTGGTTCGTTCTTGGAGACTAGGTGGGAGCTGGAAACTGGGAGAAGAAAACGTGAGCGATTGGATAATTTTAGTTGCAGATATGCAGGTTGTTCCCGATAGGTTACTAATGATTGGAACTAGGCAAATTGGTCAATCGTACAGGAGAGGAGCAATCGGTCGCAAGTGGTCAGGAAGACGAAAGCAAGGCGGATGGCGATATTGCTGAGCAGTCATTGGAGGAAATTTCGCAATCTGTTGGCATGAGCGCGGCGGTCGATCTTGGTGAAGATGATGAGGACAGCGACCAGAGCGCTGTCATTTCTGACATTGTTGAGCTGGCGGTGGATGCGCAAGGTGGCCAGGTTTCAGCAGAAGTGCGAGAACTTATTGCAAAGAAGGAACCAAATCTGGTCCGGTCGGCTCTTCGTCTAAATTCTCTGGACGGTGAAGACGCGGCATTGTTGAGTGAATTCTTGTCGCGCGCTCAAGCCAAACGAGCAGCAAACGCGGCGATGGTGGGCGAAGATAAGATTGAAGTTCGTCAGAAGAAGGAAGAGCAGGTATTGAGCTCACCGGCAGTACAATCGCGACGAGCACTTGAAGAGCTGGATGTCAACTCGCCGTCCATCAAACAATCAACGGCGACTGCAGTCAAAGATGAGAAATTACCAGAATCGCCTGCGGCAGAGGGTCCGATTGATGATGTCAACCAATCGTCGCCCACAGTCGCGCGTCGCCGTAGTAGTCGCACGAAACCTACCGAACAAGCGCGCAGCTTACGACCAGCGATACCAAACCAGATTCCAGTGCGACGGGCGAATGGGACGGAATTTGTCTTTTTGCAGCGAACAGAGGCTCAAGAGCTGGCGCTTGCAACCCGGAAAAACACGCGCCGTAACAAGGGCAATGCCTTGCTCCCGAGGTATTTGCTACAGGCTATCGTTAAGCAGGAGCGGAAGGATGAAACAACTCAGCCACTTGCTCAAATTGAAGGAAAGGATGAATCGCGTCAATCTCGGAAGCGTACAAGCGGACCTAAACAAGTGTGCTGGAAGGACGACCAACTGGTCGAATATGCGCCGGAAAAGAGACCATCGCCGGCCGAAGCTCCTTCACCTGGGAGGAAGAAAGGCAGTACGTCTCGATGGGAAGAGAGTAAGTCGGTGACGACGCACGCTCTGCCAGCAACACCAAGTAAGAAAGTGCGCAGGATCAACATGGCAACATCTAGTACCAGCGTGGATGACACGGCTCGAGCTATCAGCAAGCCGATGCCGGTTGGCACGCCGATTCCGAAACGCAAGAAGCTGACGCCAAAGCTTAAGAGCGCTACCACCGCCGCGAGTAGTTTTGAACTCTCGTCCGATCATTCGTCGAAAGATAAAGTCCCTTCTGCTACAGCAAAGACAGCTACCAAGCATCTGGTTTTACCCACCCAACAAACAGCATCGAAAACGAGCGGTATCCCAAGAAGCAAGACCCTCATCAAACCTTCTGCGCCATCGACGTCCTCGGCCGGAGCGACGCCTATGGTGAGACGGATGCGAGCACGCAGGGCTGTCTGAGTGGAATAGACGTTGAGATAGGAATAGGGGGGCATGGGCATGCCATGACTGGGCATAGCATGCCTTCAGTCAGTTGTTGTTTGTTGTTTGTAAAGTTCTTGGTACCCCGATAAGTTGATACCCGGTTTTTGACGTTTGCTATTCTTGTACATATTTATCCTATTGGTGCGATGGGCTGTCATTGTTACTGAACTTGTTATGAGTCCTCCTTACTAGGTACTTCCGTGTGTAAGAAAATGCCATGGTACAGTCCGTTTGTATATGACCACTGAGAGCCAGCGGTAGGGTTTGGACACCCAGCCCTAATAACGTATCATCTGCCTTCCAAGACGATATTCACTTGTCTCTACACGAGTCATGCCCATCTACACATCGACCTCGGACCTCAAATGAAAATGAACTTTCTAATCCTACCTACCCCAAGACCTCAAGGTTATATCTCGGCTTCAAAGGGGGGGGAACCCTACATACAGTGTTACATTCATCTCCCCGACATCACGATAATCACGATAATCACGAAACACACCGACACACCTGTATTGGACTCTCATCCAACCATGTCACCCATCACCACAATAAAGAGCACGAAAAAACCGCGCAAAAAAACTCAAAACGGAAGACAGATCTCCGGCAAGATTCTGAACCTCCGATGCACTAGCGTAGCAAGTGTCCTATGAGTAATGAGTAGAAAAGAAGCCGTTGCGGCGTAGTTTTTCAGTGAAGAGGACCCAATCTGGCAAAGGAGAGACCAAGTGGAATTTGTAGTGGAACTAATGCGGGCCCGCTAAGATTGATAGTATTTTTTAGCCCGGTTTTCGACATTTTTCATACGTATTTGTGTAAAGCTGTTGTATGTCGCCGTATTGGGCATGTTACAGTGGTGACATCACCGGTTCCAGCACATCCAACCAATCATGTATGAACCAAATTTGCTAAGACCAAACAGGAAATTTCCTTTAGGGAGGCTGAAAATTGAAGAGATTTTGCATGCGGGATTTTATTTGCATGTGAAGTATTGAAGCATTGACTAAATTATCTGCAACAACTTACGAGCAAGTTGCTAGGATGGTTGATGACTGGTAGAGCGTTCGACTGACGGTCTTCATGCGAACAATATTCAAATGTTTTTCGTCGCTACACGAGATGATTGACACATGTCTAAAGGTTCGCAGATCATTTGATCAACCAGATCTAGACTCTTCTATTTTACCTTGGAGTCAGTTTGCTGAGTTTATGACGCCAGCACTACTTCATTCAGCCATCTTCGTGGAAATCTGTCTGCCTTTTGCCGGAGGTGGAAGATCTAGGCTCGATCAGCAGGGGAAGACTACGACGATAAGTGGCGAGAGCAGGGAGAATCTAGAGGTCGAAGGTTCTCAAAAAGCTATGAAAGAAGCTATGAAAGTATTGTGTAAGTCATATTTTGTCTCTATCGTCAAATCGTGGATATCCATGCATGCAAATTTGTATCAAATGTACCCGAAACATAACGTCAAAACATAAGGTGGTAGGATTGTATCATCACCGACTTCTTGAAGAAGTTTTCAAACGCCACTCAAATAAAAGAGAGCAAAAAAAAAAAAAAAAAAAATCGGAAACCTTTTGTATCAAGGCACAGTAAAGCAAAGATGATAAAGGAAAGTCAAAAAGAGTAAGCAGAATTACTCGACGGCAGAGAGGCTATCCCCGCCGTGAAGGACAGGGTTGATCTTCTCGTTCCACTTGAACTTGAACTCCTTGCCCAACTCTTTGCGCACGACAGCCTGGACGGCCTCCAGAACGTTATTGAACACGCCAAAGTTAGCCGGGCTGTTCGGATCGTTCTCTCCCGGTCCGCCCTGGAACACGCCGGTACGCACCAGACAGGTGTTCCAGCCATACATGTTGCCACCAATAATGTCGGAGGCCGGGTTGTCACCGATCATGTAGATGTTTTGAGGTAGACGGTTCTCGTTGTGGATTTGCTCCATCCAGGCTTTGAGCACCTCATCGGCGTATTTGTAGGTTGCCAGTTCGGGTTTGCCGTAAACGACTCGCTCGAGGTCGGTGCCGGTTTGGGCTTTGTAGATGGCTTCGATGGCGATGCGGAAGGCACCCTGGGTCATGCGTGGCGGTCCCTTGAACTGAGTGGGCATGACCATGTCACCCTGCGAGAAGTAGACGGGAATGCTGCCGGACTCTGGGTTCTTGGATCGGGTGCCGAAGTATCCATCCTCGGAAAGTAGCAAGTCAATAATCAACTGCATGTCTGTGGCGTAGTCGCGGGAGTCGGCAAAGACGAGAATGGCGTCGAACTTGACTCGCTTGAAGTCGACGGGATGGGCGCCGGCACGATCGGCGTCGGAGAAGTTTCGCCAGGGGGAGGCCTCGGCGTCCCAGGCTAGAACATCCTTGGGGGTGTAGACGTGCTTGAAGCCGTAGTTTTGGGCAACGTCGCGGCACTTGTAGCCCTCGCCACCGACGACGAGGACAGTTTCGTAGTACTCGGACAAGGCTTGCATGGGGGTATGAGATTGGATGAATTGGTCGACGGAGATGGGGCTCTCCAAGATTTCAGTCAATTGCTGGCAACGCTCCTCTTCCGTCTTACCGCCACCGTTGGTCAGCAAGATGTGCGGGATCTTGATACCCAATTCGTTGTCTCCGTTCAACATCTTGAGTACCTCGCGGGCCTCGAGAATGGCCTGGTTGCCGTGGGCCAGCACACCGTCAATGTCAAAGGCAAAGGCCATGTTCTTGGCAGCGGCCACTTTCTCCTTGGCCATGTCCTGGACCTGAGAGGCCAACAGCTCGCGCGAGACGGCGGCTTTGGCGCTGTCAACGCCTGAAACGATGGACAGGCGAGATGGGCGTGGAGAACGAGGGATGGGGAGCGAGATGCCAAACGAGTTTCGGGAGCCGCGCTTCTCGCGCATGGACGGGTTCAAGCTCAGGTTGTGCATGTACTGGGATGCATCGCTGATGGAGCTGCGGGTGGCGGGCACCTCAACGACTTCACTTTCGCGGCGACCATGGGAGGCTGCTTCTGCGGGAATGGGAAGCGTGGTGCCATCTGAAGCTGTGATGCCGCCAACGCTGGGTCTGGCGTCGCGAGGAGAGCGGGTTCGAGTCAAATCGGCTCCAAGGTCGGAGTCGTCGAAGCGAGGCATGATGGCGGTGTTATGCAGGCAGGATACGTGTGTGCAACGAGAAGGCTTATGTTGTAGATTTAGTGAGATATGGAAGATATATAGGAGTGAATTGCAGATGAAGGTACAACGAGGTTGATGTAGCAGTAATGAGATAATCTATGAACCAAAAATCAAAGGCCCCCTACCATGGATAAGAGGGCCACGCAGGGTATTTATTTACGTCGCAGGCAGCCGTACTCATCATCATCATAATCATCATCATCATTTGCTGCAACGATATCGATACTTAGTTGACCCTTCTGAAAACGGCTTAGTTGTGCTGGATCCAGTCTCCACAGAGTGCGTATCATCATCCCTAAGAATTATCGTCATCGCCAACCAGTCAACACATGCAAAGTCAATCAGCGGAGCCTGTCCGCTTACCAGCTTGACAGTAAATTACGTCTACAAAAAATGCAGAAACTAAAAAGAAAAAAAAAAAAGGGTGGATCTGGCGGGAGATTCTCCCAGGTGGTGGTGGCAGACCGTGACATTTGGTGTATGCTTCGAGAAAAGAGGTGGTTCGCCCTAGTTCTTCGCTGGCTACACGCCCACTGATTGGAGCGGCTTGTTGCGGAGGACGATGCCTTTCAGTCAGCTTGTTTTAGCAAGGCCAAAGTTCGTTATTTTACTTGATCAAAATTAAGGACTCTTTGTCAAAGTCAAAAGCCAGTATGGACATAGTACTCGGGCGGTTAGGGTTTAGTCGGTCGGTTGCTCTCGGTCGTCCAATCAGTCCGCAGATCTTGGCCGTGCTGGTTTTCACCGAGACGCTGCTTCGGACTGCTCCAAGCCGAGTCGCTGAGTATCAGGCAGCATGCCGAAACTCGGCTTTTTTTCTGTTTCCTTTTTGATATGGATATTTCTGACCGACTATGAGTGAATGCCGCGTATCTGCGAGTAATCTGCGAGCAGTGAGGAGGACTGTAGACTGAATCAAAACAATGCCGTCATTCAACATGTCATATCGTCAATCGTCAACGGCAGGAGAACTATCAGTCGTGTCATGCCACAGCGTAAGCGCAACAGCGATGCATGGAGAACCACGCCTAGCGAGCAACGGACTCCAACTGTGCATACCTTGCGCTATGTAGGACATGGAGTTATGGACCCATCCAGCACACCAAAGTCATGAACCGAATCTCGGACTGTAATTATACGGAGGATTGGGCAGTAGTAATTATCACGGATTGACGAGAAGAGGGAGTACGAGACCCATAAAAAGTGGATGGATGGTGGACACCTTGATGTTTTGTTGCATGAGTCTCATATTCGTCGTTGCTGTATCTTACTAGAAGAGTCGATCCATGCATAGTTGGCTGGATAGGTGTGGGCTTACCGCCGAAGAGGTCGGTTCTCCCTCATATCCAACAGGTAGGAGTCCAGCGCAACAACGACAACAAGAACATCTATCTACCCGGACTCGGGAAGTATGTAGGCAAGGAACGCCTCCTCACGCCCGAACACACTGCATTCCGGCCAAGTGGATACAGAGGCGCCGCCACGAAGAGATCTGAAGGGCGCCACAGATACCAAGACCGACACCAAGACCCTAGCAGCAGCTACTGCCAACTCGAGGAGCCCTAACGGCCCTAAGACCTTAGTTCAGGAACTAATGCCGGGCTAACGCTTGCCCTAGGAAGAATCCCAGAACCTCCTGCAGCGAGCCGTCGAGGGCCGGGCACGGGCTGATAACGATGCTCGGTTGACTGCTACCGCTGGAAGATTAGGATGCATGCATAGTGAGTACAGTCTCCTCGTGAGTGATTACATCGAGAGACGGACTGAGTATCCCCTCCGACCACTGAGGGACACTTACTATGTATCCTCTGTTCATACTACGTACGTACTACATAGTACATAGTACGTACTGACATACATAGTAGCACATCCCCGACTCTCGTAGCCCACCAGACCCATAGACCCATACCCAGAGTCGACCCATCGCTCCTGGGACGTTTAGTGTGTGATGTCATGGCGCTTGCTCTTTGGTGGTTGACTGTAATTGGATGTGCTCTGTGCAAATGTTTCAGCTTGCACGAATATCGCCCAATTGATCGCAGTCAACACGAAGAGTTTTTCGAGGTTGCACTGAGCAGTGTGTACAATGTACATATATGATACATAGCCGGTGCGGTGTACAGAGTACAGAGTATGTACCTACAGGCAAAGTACTGCGGGTGCCGGAAGAGTATGGCCAAGTACGTACGTAACGTACCCGGCGAGGGGCAACATGACGGAATTACTCCATCAATCCTCAAAATTATAAAAAAAAAAAAAAAAAAAATAAGTTACATGTAGCTACTTGTTAGCTATTTCGACTCATAGCTCGGACGAGTATAATCCGGGTTGGGAATTTACAAAAAAAAGATATTCAATGATGCAACAGCTTCAAAAATACCTTTTTTTTAATTGAGAAAAAAAAAATCGAAAATAAAAAGAAGAACACAAACACGACGTATTCGTGGAGACAGTCGGAGCTGGAGGAGCTGCATAGCGCATACGTAGTTAGGGTTATTCATATTAATACGTAGTGAAATAGCTACCCCGCGACAGCCACCAGCACAGTTCATCATTCTTCCACTCCTCTAAATACTCCCCTCTCAACTCACTCAATTCTTCCGTCAAATACTGATATCCATTCTATATAATTATTTACACTATTCATACTCTTTATACTCTTTATACTGTTTGTTACGCACAATGTCAGACGGCAAGACATTCAAGCTCAGCAACGGCGTCACCATCCCCGCCGTCGGCTTCGGCACCTTTGCCAACGAGGGCGCAAAAGGCGAAACCTACAAAGCCGTTGCCCACGCCCTGCGCGTTGGATACCGTCATCTCGACTGCGCATGGTATTATTTGAACGAGGACGAAGTCGGCGATGCCGTCCAGGACTTTTTGAAAGAAAACCCCTCCGTCAAGCGCGAGGATCTCTTCATCACGACCAAAGTGTGGAATCATCTGCACCGCTACGAGGATGTGATCTGGTCATTGGAGAACTCCCTCAAGAAGCTCAAGACGAGCTACGTCGATTTGTTTTTGGTGCATTGGCCCATTGCTGCCGAGAAGGATGGCCAGGAGAAGCCCAAGATCGGGCCTGATGGAAAGGTATTCTTCACCTGTGCTTCTCAAGTCGATTGTATTCATCGCTAACCTGGATAGTATGTCATCCTGCACGACTTGACCGAAAACCCCGAACCAACCTGGCGCGCCATGGAAAAGATCTACGAGGACAAGAAAGCCCGCGCCATCGGCGTCTCAAACTGGACCATCGCCGGTCTTGAAAAGCTCAAATCCTTCGCCAAGGTACAGCCACACGTCAACCAGATCGAGATTCACCCTTTCCTCCCCAACAACGAATTGGTCGACTACCTCTTCAAGAACAACATCCTCCCTCAAGCCTACTCCCCGCTCGGATCCCAGAACCAAGTGCCCAGTACAGGTGAAAAAGTAAGCGAGAACGCAACCCTGAAGAACATCGCCGAACGTCGCAACTTCACTCTAGCGCAAGTGCTGATTGCATGGGGGATTCGACGTGGATACGTCGTCCTACCCAAATCCTCGACTCCGTCGAGAATCGAATCCAATTACAAGTCGGTCGAATTGACGGACGAGGATTTCGCGGATGTCAATGCCGTTGCGGACAATCGCCATTGCCGATTTGTGAATATGAAGGATACTTTTGGATACGATGTCTGGCCGGAGGAGGCTTAATTGCTTGTCATCTCTACGATTTATGTTACATTCGGAGGCTGTCTAGAGCTATTATGAGGTTATGTTTTGTTCGATTAGATTACTTTCAAAAACTTGAGGTTCGTTGGATATGAACTCTTCTGCATGCGGGGTCTGGTCTTGATAAGAGTACAGAGTAAAGGGCTGGCAAAGCGGCTTAGGACACAGGCAGTTCCATATGTGGTAATCAAGCACTTGGGGCGCCGTAGCAAGTTATTGCGATGGAAACTACTTTATATTGTGTCCTGGCATATGGACATGATTTATATTCATTTGTGTACTAGGACGTACATCTGTGTCTTTTGATGTCGATCCGGGATCTGATCTCTTTCTGCTATCAAAGAACAGTGCGCGGAGACATCAGATCAAAACATGGTATCAATTCAATTGAAGCATACTTCTGAGAATGAGGAACGCGATTTATTCGGAGCTCCTCGCAAGAGGCAGGCTTGGGATTCTATTTATGCATTGCAATGCTCCAATCTTCATGCTCAAGTGATGGAACCTCACCATACGAAACCCGTAACCCGCGCAGGCAGTGACGATTCAATCAGTAAATGCTTAGACTACATCTTAAAACATCATTGGGAATCAATTTACCTGTATGATCACCTTTCCCAAGTGCGAACCTCTGTACAGATAGTCGAGCGCCTCTCGCGCCTCATCAAACCCAAACACGCGATCAACAACAGGATGAACTTCAAATGGCTCGTAAACGGTATGCATCATTTCTTTAGTCCTATCCCTGGGTCCAACATTGATTCCCTTGAGAGTCGCATTCTTTCTTATTAAGCTTAGAGCAATAGCCTGGCCTGCATTGCTTCCTTGATCAGTGGTCCCTGATAGCACACCAATCGCGTTAATGCTACCCCCTGCAACTATACATTGCATACTCTGTTCCATTGTGGCAGGACCACCGGTCTCAAAAATTATGTCTGCACCCTTTCCGCTTGTGATGCGTAGGACCTCGGCTGCCCAGTCTGGTGTTGTTTTGTAATTGATTGTATGGTCTGCTCCGAGTTGGCGGGCACGTTCTAATTTTGCGGCTGAGGACGACGTGATTATTACTACATACCAAGATCAGTAGTTCAATGATACTCGCATCGTGTAGAAATCATCTGTTCTTACCAGTTAAACCCAACGCCTTAGCCTGCTGCAACCCAGCTATGGACACTCCTCCTGTCCCAAGCAACAAAACAACCACATCGCCACCTCGCCGTGGCCGCCCTATCTCTCGATCCCAACTGAGCGCCATCCAAGCCGTGGTCGCCGCTGTAGGCAAGGTGCACGCTTCGTCAAGCGACATATAAGACGGAACCGCAACAATACCATCAGCCGAAAATATACGATACTCTGCCAGAACACCAGGCCCCGGAATCCCGATTCCTGATGCGGCATGTTCGGCAGTCGTTGGCCCTGTTAAATGCGTAGGTCGCATTAGACTAAAGACCCTATCACCCTTTCTCCATGTCCCTGCGGCAGCGACAGAGTCGCTGACTTGAACTATGGTACCGCTGGCATCAGAGGCTGGGACTATGGGGTGTGATGGAGTAGGATAGGAGTCTTTGAAGTCACCGTTTATGACTATGGTAATGGTCAGTCCGAGCCTGCTCACTGCGTTTGCTTGCCACTTTGAGTATACTTTTAGCATCACGATGATTCAAAGCCACTCGCTCGATTTTGACGAGAACTTCGTCGTCTTTTAGCTGGCTCGGTTGCGGTACTGTGCTCAACTGGAGGTTGTCGATGCCATCCATCAAGGTTGTCCATTGTCTCATCTTGAAGGTATTCATGACCATTGGTAAAGATTTACAATGAATTAATCCTAGATTCTCGCCTTATAGACACATCGAGCGTCTTTTATGGCTACACGATCTTAAGATGCTTACTAATTCCAGAACACAGTCTCCGTCCGTGTGGGATGAATGAGAACGAATGAATCATTAGATTTCAATGTTGGTTGGTATGTTACCGATAATCCGCCCAAGAATCATGATTGAAGTTATTGTTAGGTCCGTGTATGTACTAGATCCAGAAGCAACTATGCACCGCAGGTCAAAATGTAAGCGTGACTTGAGCCTAATCCTTGCACATACAGCAGATTAGCCCTAACTCGAAAAGCACTCTTCGGCAAGTTTCGTGGTGATAACATGTATAAGAGATGGGACTATGCCGATCGAAGAGCTTCTAGATCCAGTGCTTTACTGATTCTATCACCACAACCTGTTGATTGCCTGTCACCTACCGACATGGCTTTTAATGGCACATGGGGTATGCGACGTTGCTCCAAAACAGGAAGGTCTGAGACATTCGGATAATTTCCTTTTCGGGCGACTGTTTCTTCTTCCGGCGGGGTGATGATGGACAAGCCCCTCCACGTCTTACCCTAAATAGGAAGGCAGCTTGACTGTAAAAAAAAGCAGTATTACATATATAAAGACTTGGAATCATCCCATTCATCATTCTGCTCTAATAAGAGGCGTTAGCAGAGAGAGAAGAACCCCGTGGAGGAAAAATCGAAATGGCCTCACCGAGCGACATCCGCGACGTCACCCTCACCTCCACATTTTGGACTTCAATGCAAACTCGTTCTCGCGACATCACAATACCAGCAATTATCCACGCGCAAAAGTCCTTGCAACATTGGTACTGTCTAACATGGAAGGAAGGCCACGAGATCAAACCCCATCCCTTTTGGGACTCGGATATCTACAAAGTCACAGAAGCCGCTTGTTATTTCCTGCTGAAAAATGACGACTCGAAGCTACGTCAGGAGGTTGAGCAGGCTGTTGACATGATTCGTGCGGCGCAGCATGAGGATGGATACTTGAACTCATACTATACCGTCAGGGATATTAGCAAGAGGTGGACGAATGTGAGAGATATGCATGAATTGTATTGTCTGGGTCATTTGGTAGAAGCCTGCGTTGCATACGAGACATTGACGAGTAGTGGACGGCTCTTGAAGCCCGTCATGAAGGCATTGAGGCATGTCGATTCCGTGTTTGGTCCTGAAGAGGGAAAACTCCATGGATACCCTGGTCACCCCGAAATCGAGTTGGGATTATTGCGACTCTACGATCTCACAAAGGATCCTTTGCCGCTCAAATTAGCAAAATACTTTATATTAGAGCGAGGTCAAAAAGATGAGAATGGTGAGATTTTTTATGATCATGAAGCGAGAGCCAGGGGAGGCGATCCGTATGATCATATGAGTGCCGAACTGCCGAATCCTTACCACCATCCTCGATATTACGAATACCAACAGGCGCATGCCCCGATAGTTGAGCAAGATGAGATCAAAGGCCATTCGGTACGCGCTATGTACTTTGTTACCGCAGCCACAGAGTTGGTCCGTTTGACCGGCGATGCTGAAGTAAAAGCAGCCCTTGACCGTCTGTGGCGAAGCACAGTCGACAAAAAGATGTACATCACCGGCGGTATCGGTACATTGAGACAGTCAGAAGGATTTGGTCCGGAATACTTCTTGAGTGACACCGAAGAAAGTCATGCCTGCTATGCCGAAACTTGTGCTACTTTTGCCCTGATTGTGTGGTGTTCTAAGCTATTGCGCCAAGAGCTGAAGGGTGAATATGCCGATGTCATGGAAGTCGCCTTATACAATGGGTTCTTGGGCGCAGTCGGACTAGATGGTAGATCGTTCTATTATCAGAATCCGCTGAGAACACTCACTGGTCGGAAGAAGGAGCGCAGTACATGGTTTGAAGTGGCCTGCTGTCCACCCAACGTCGCAAAGCTCCTGGCACAACTCGAGACTTTGATATACTCCTATCAGCAAGACTTTGTTGCTATACATCTGTGGATTGCCAGTGACTTTACCATTCCGAACAGCGAGGGAACGGTTGTCTCACAAAAGACCAACCTCCCCTGGTCCGGTGATATTCAGCTCAAGATCTCAGGACCTAAAGCAGTTAAACTTGCACTTCGAATTCCGGACTGGGCAGCATCGAACTATACATGCTCGTCATCAGGGGGTGAGCTCAAAGATGGATATCTCTACCTCCCGGCCGTTACCGAAACGACCATCAACCTGACATTCCCTATGCAACCGCGCAAGATCTATGCACATCCCAAGACCGACAAGGACGAGATATGTCTCATGCGCGGGCCATTGGTGTACTGCATCGAGGACGTTGACAACCCCGGCGTTGATATTGATCACATCGCCCTGATCGATGGCTCCGTAGCCGATGCCCCGGCCGCAACCATTGCGAATGTAGAGGATGTGGTGACTGTCAATTCACCCGGAAAGGAACTGGTCAATACCGACTGGTCATCTTTATACAGTTCTGAGGGATGGAAATACAGCGAGTCGACTAAAGAATTGACATTCGTGCCATACTTTTTGAGGATGAATAGAGGTGGCAATGGTGGAATGAGAGTATGGGTGAAGAGGATATCATCCTAATCCAGTCTTGAATCTTTGTCAGCAATGCCAGATCTAGAATTCAATCAAAATGCTTTGCATAATGACCACTTACTTATACATCAGTGAAGTCTTTGATTAGCTTCTGAATCAGTCATAATTCAAAGTTCCTATTCGAAGCTATTCGAATGAGTAGTCTATTGAGAATAGATGGTCCTATTAGGCTCATTCCTACTGACACCAATTTATAGAATTCCTCCAAAAGTTTTATAAGGTTTCTTGAGAGCCATACTGAGATTTTGCGCAAATCAAGTGGTCAATTATTACAAGCTAGATACTTGATCAGTGAATGTAAAATACAAAGTTCACGAGATGATTGCAGAGAGATCTACCCAGGACATCCCCACGAAGTATTCAATATTCCTTCAGGCATTATTCTTATAGCATTTTTCTCGCCACCTGCTTCTCTAAGACCATATTGGACTGGGACTACCTCTAATGCTTAGTCCTATAACACCATAATGGAGAGAGAGATAGAGGTCTCCCTTGGTCTGCTCATCTAAATTCTTTCCATCCAACATCCACAGCACCCGCATACAACCTCTCTCGTTCGTGCTCGGCCACTCACATCAAGTTTGCCTTGTTAGTCTTCTAGACATATGTCTTTGTTAGTTAGATAGGGCTTTTGAAGATCACGTGTGGCCCTCAAGTGAACCCAGGCTATTCCTATCTGGTCAAATTATTGGACTACATAGGTCAGTCGTTCCTGATGACTCTCCGTTCTCCTCTCTGCTCTCATATACGTCAAAATCAGACTCATCAAGCCAGATATACTATCTACCAATGTGTAAAAAAAGTTTCCACGAGCGATACGGTGTGAGTGGGCCCAAATGAGATATCAAGAGTAGGTTGGCGCTGGTCTTTAGTGTAAAGGCAAAGGTGCGGTTTGCATCTTGTCTTTATTATCCATGGCTTGTCAAAATCTTCGTGAGATTAGTGTCTCGATTAGCCCCAAGCTTAGCATATAGAGCACAAGAGATTTACACGAACAAAGACAGAGAAGCATTCAGCACAAGACACTGTCCGACCAGACTTCCTTAGACTTCCCTTTTTCGAATCTTCAGGCCTCCAAGCATGATCTCACAGAGGGCGAAATAGTGACCAACGCCGAGACTTTGATTATTGCCGGAAGTTATATCCTCCAGAAAGCACTCGCAGCAATACCACCGAGATCCAGAAGCTACCATTTCATTAGCCGAACACAATGCAAGGAACCCAAGACGACATGCAGAGCAACTGTACACATCTAGATAGCCTCACTACCGCTCGGCCTCTTGTTCAGGATATGAGAAGAGAAGTAGAGGTGACTCTCGGCTGGCCAGTTTGACCCAAGGCTCGAAAGGAGCTAGACGCGGCATTCTCGAACGAGATGTCCCCTCCATCATTCAATGAGGGAAACTGACGAGTGTATCAGCTTTCCACATCACTTATCAATTCGCAGACCGCGTCGCAGCGCACATGTTCGGTGGCATGAACTCAGGTATGGCTCAAACTGGCTGAATGCTGAAGAGTATCTTCACAACATCTTCGTCACCGCCATCACAATCCGCTTGGTGCCTCATGGATCCAAGACACTTGTTTTATGGTTTCTTCCATGCTCGTGAGAATTGTCGTGCAAGTTTCAGAACACTAACGCATAGTCCACCTGTAAGACAAGTTTCTCGAAGAGCGCACCGAGTCTTAGTGATATTCTTACAATTGTGGTTTGGAGGCAATTCCTACGGCTTCGACGGTAACATGCGATAATGTGGGTGACTGTTCCAGTCAGTGGACTGTTTTCGGAGGCTGCCTTGAGGCTAATCAACGTAAGTGCTGATTCAAACCTGACCAAAGCAATTCCTGCGTTATGGAATGAATTGGATGCTAATCTCTTTGACATGCAATTGGCTGGCAAAGACATAAATGATTCACTAGCAGCACGCAATGGTAGATTATATGACTGTCTGATTTTGCTCGAACCTAGAAGACTAGAAGGTAGGACTAGAAGACACCCCTAAATCTTTCCAACAACGGCCTCCGTTGCGGTTGGCCAGAGGACCCTTCTACGCCGCTGCTATCACCCTGTTGAGCAGCAGCCGCCGAAGCCGCATCTAGGCGTCGCCTTATATCTGCATATCTTTCACCATCCTCAGCATCGCCGTTTCCACTCACAGCCGAGGAAACGCCTGCAGGACGTCTAGACTCTTTCTCTCCGACTATCCAAGCTGGAATTCTCCAGCTTCTAGAGCCTGGCAAAATATCGGCTCTCCATGCAGTTCCGACAGCCCAGCCGACAAATGCAGGTAGAAGGGAGGCCGGGAATTGTGACAGAGCTAGCTGCGCCGCAACGAGGTACGTTGTTGACTTATCAGAAAGTAGTATACTTAGCGAACGTTTGGAGTCGTTGTTCGTATTGCCATCGTTCTGGGACGTAATATTTTGACGGCCTGAGATTCCGCCGGTCGTCGAAATGCGGTATTTAAACGTGTGAGGAATCGACGGGTGATATTGCGCTAAAAGAGCAAACATGACCGCAGTAGGTCCGGATGGCAGATAGTTTAGGTAACCGATTGACAGAGGGCGCAATACTAGGGCGAGAAGAAGAGGTGTGATGATTGTAGTGTACGGTAGAACGGTCACAATAAATGTCTGTCAATACATGAATATTTCAGCCGCCCATCAAGTAGCTATGATTGCCGAAATGGAGTACTCACGGCCAGTTTCCTAGATCCCCAAATTCGCTCAACAACTCGCATATGGTACGCCAGCATTGCGGCGAACAGAACCTCCGTTGAATTGGCATACCCCGCTACCTGCCAGAGAAAAACTCGAGAAAATTGTCCGTATCGCCATAAATGGACGTCAACAAGGATGTTAGCCAGGTGTTTGACGTCGAATATGGAAAGGGCGATTGACGATGCGACTATGTAAATGACGAGGGCTTTGGATACTGGCGCGTTGGTGAAGCCGGATGACAACATGGTTGTAAGAAGAGTCTATCGAGAGACGACATGTATCATTCGGCGATGAGCCGGTTTCGTGAATTCGTTGATATGTTCTATTGTCGAGGAGCGATGCAATACATTGACTAGTAGCGGAGATGATGTCGACGTGGCGGTTAAAATCGCAGCTAAGTCACTCCACACAGAACGTCCAAACAATGTGTTGTACGATCCAATCGTTTCTTGGTACAGACTTGACCGATGTATGGTGTTTAAAACAACAGCCCTCGGGCAACGTATAGCAGCGTGCGTAGGTGCAGAGTAGAATGTTGTGTATGGAGAACGAGTCAAGCAGAAAACATGTGACTTTGAAGGCTCCCGCCTCGGAGGATTGCTCCGGATGATCTTTTCGTTGACCACATCGACAATTGATCATTCCACAATTTGATCGGCCTAACCCTAAATTCCTGGCCATTTTGCTGGAAAATTCTCCAGTCTTGAATGGCTCTATGGGAGATGTCTACTAATTATGCTTGCTACGACAAGTCATCGGGGCACAATTAGCGGATCAGAACGACACAATCCAGTCTAGCAGTTGGAGCAACCGGGCTTGCTAGTGTTGGATTAACAGCGAGTAATTATTCAGCTTAAGGAACTTATATAAGGAAATATAGGGATGGATTGACGGTAGGGACCAAATATACGTTATGTATATATGTTGGGGTTGTCCTTTGCCAGGGTACTTATATCAGGGGTCAATGTCCGCCCAACTGAGGTAATACCTATGGAACCGGTCAGGAATGAGATGAGAAAGAGCCGATAGTCTCAAACTTTAGGTACGTAGTAGTACGTTACCAGCTCCAGCAGGGTGCAGATCGACCGATTCCGTGTATTTTCGGTTTACCGAGGATGCAGGAAGAGCATAGCCCCAATCCGTCATCGACATCTAAGCCCTCGTCTTCCTCAGTGAGGACATAGTACGGACCTATTATCATACCATTTATGGATATATGCACTGTGCAACAACTAAATCGCGCCTCAGGCTTGACAATCGCGTCGATCACCGCGCTAAATGATGCGTATTTATACTTCCATGCAGGATCCCTGGCGATCATCCGCGGAAATCATTCGACAATCAATCCAATCATCAACACGATCTAAACCATTCGTTCAACTTCTCGGGTCTAGATGCTCGCAGTGCCATTGCTGGGCCCTATTGCGTCAGCATCGAGGAAGTGGTCTAAGCCTTGCAATTCCCTCTTTGCGGAACAGTATCTTGCTTCGTCTGGCTTACTCGAGACAGCCAAGATAAGGCCAATGCAAGATACACGGAGATATTTCGATAAAGGGCAAGTCGGACATCCCTTCTACTTTGGGTTGCAGTCACAATGATCTCGTATGGACGCACGTTTCAGATCCCGCTGTTCGACAAAGACTTGGATTCTTTGATTCTGCAGATGACATACATTCGCATTCTTCACGTGTGTCGGATACTGGAAAATATTGCTGCCTGACGGACTATCAGTGGGAAACTATGGCAAAAAAGTTAAACGGCATATACCTGCATTGCTTGGTGATCAAGGCAGTGTAACTAGGAGCGACGTGTAATTGATCTGCGTAACGAGTCACATAAAGGGTTGGACGTTGGTAGGGAGTTTCCCAGCCAGAATACCTTATGGCAGCCCCTCCATGTGGATGGTCAGAATATCATATATAGCCGCCATTAATACCTCGACTATCAACTAAAGGTCATCTCTATACTTTGCAGAGTCCAAAAGAGTCTCAATGAGCGTTATATTCTTGATGTTTCCAAGTCAGCAGAAGGCCTCTTGAACCCAACACGAAGGATTAGAGTTACCCCTTGTTCCCTTAACAGACTTTGCTGGCAGTTAGCGATACAAAATGACCAAGATTGCCCCAAAAGAGACATCTGAGGTATCAGCCTCTTCATCAGTGACAGAGACCGAACCACCCTATCACGTCCTCTCCAAAAAGCAGAAATGGAACCTCGTCATCTTTGTCTCTCTGGCAGGCGCCTTCTCGCCCCTATCTTCGAACATCTACTTCCCTTCCATAGCAACCATATCCCACGACCTAGGCGTCGACTCATCTCTAGTCGCTTTGACCATCACTGTATACATGGTCGTCCAGGGAATCGCACCATCCCTCTTCGGTACCTTCTCGGATACTTGTGGCCGTCGCCTCACGTTTGCAATCAGTCTGACTATCTATACGGCT
Source organism: Talaromyces sp. PB3603 (assembly GCA_023625915.1). NCBI lineage: Eukaryota > Fungi > Ascomycota > Eurotiomycetes > Eurotiales > Trichocomaceae > Talaromyces > Talaromyces sp. PB3603. Next base: position 620,790 of record JAMAFY010000007.1, read on the forward strand.
GCCAATCTGGCCCTTGCTTTTACGTCTAGCTACCCTATGTTGATGGTCCTGCGGGGTTTGCAGGCCGGGGGTTCTGCAGCGACTATAAGTATCAGTGCTGGTGTGATTGCTGATATCGCGTGTGTTGAAGAAAGGGGTGGCTTCATGGGGACTAATGCTGGTGTGCGGTAGGTCGATTTCCATGAATGTGATACCTTGATGATATGTATCGCTGATCATGACTCATGTTAGCATGACCGGCCAAGCTCTGGGCCCCATTATCGGAGGGTTACTCAACAGTGCATGGGGTTTCAGAAGCATATTCTGGCTGCTCTTCGTCATGAGCGTGATAGTTCTCGGTGCTCTTCTTATATTCCTTCCAGAAACCCAACGCAGCATAGCAGGCAATGGCAGTGTTCCTCTCTCCGGCTTCAAGAAACCATTGTTATACACCTTCAACCCACCCAAAGCATGGAAAGAAGAGCCGCATGCGGATGGAAAGACAACGAACAGTCGCCAACCACAGCAACCCCGTGCCAAAATATCCTTCAAAAAGGCCTTCGCCCCCATGGTTTACCTTTTTGAAAAAGACATCGCCGCACTTCTTGCCTGGGGAGCCGTGGCATACACAGCCTGGAGCATGGTGACCTCTTCCACCACCACCTTACTCCTACACAGCTTCCCCTTCCTGACGCAATGGCAACTCGGTCTCTGTTTCCTACCCAACGGGCTCGGCTGTATCTGCGGCTCCCTCAGTACAGGCTGGCTACTAGACCACAGCTTCCGACATATCCAGGCTCGATTCAAGGAAGAGCACGGCATCCCCGCACAGGAAAGCGTCCTGAGCAGATCCGATTTCCCGTACATAAAAGCTCGCCTACGCCTCGTGCCGCTTTTCAGCGTCATTCTCATGGTCTCTCTCGTCCTGTACGGACCGAGCTTTGAGTTCAACGACTTGCACAGATACTTCAGCCCGAATCTTGCGGCGCCGCTTATATTGCAGTTTATCATTGCGTTTACAGCCACGGCGATATTCAATATCAATTCCACGGTGCTGATTGACTGCTTCCCTGATCGGCCTGCCAGCGCCACTGCGCTTAATAACTTGTGTCGCTGTCTAATGGGCGCGGCGGGAGTCAGTGTTATCCAGCCATTGATTAATGCTGTGAGAGCTATGAAGGCCTTTTCGATTGTGTCCGGAGTCGTGTTGTTGTGCATGCCGTTGATATGGGTTGAATGGAGATGGGGCGAGGAGTGGAGGCGAGAACGAGAGAAACGACTAGAGGCTAATTAATGCTCTTCATTCTTTGCTTTTAGATGAAGAGCTCTGAGATTTACTAGACTGGGTTTGACGAAGTATAAGCTGATCGACTCAAAATAGAGGATAGAGGCGAGTTAGGGTTTCAAAAATGTAGCCCTAGGTATATAGATGGACTATAGATACAATGTTATCATGTTGACTTGTCTAACAGTTGCATTGATCGTCTAGTAAATTGGTATCCAAAATGTATCACCACGTATATTACACCCGTATGAAAATGATCATAATGCCATAGAATCCTCTCTGGCAGACGCAGCTGTCGCCTCCGCTAACGCTTCTTTATACTTATCATTTGCCAACTTGAGCGCCGATATAGTCGGCCCAAGGAGCTGATTGACCACTTTCTCGCCACCACCGACACCAGCAAGATTGATGCGGATCTTCTTGCCTGTTGCCGCAAAGACTTCTCGCGCGTGTTGTTTCAATTTATTGATTTCCGTCTCTTTCTCGACTTCTGCGTCTGTTGCGACGGCTTTGATGCGCTCTATTGCGCGATTGAGAGATTCGACGAGTGAGGCGAGTTCGCCAGCGCGATCCGGGTTCCCCGACAGAAAAGCGTTCCAGAATTGGTTCAAAAATTCGGTAGAGGTGGCGTGTGTGAGGGATAGACGGTCGAACAATGTAGATGATAGACCCCATGTTCCCGAGTCAGAGGTCACGTCTGCCTGTGCACGTCTTTCACGGACGATGCTAAATATCTCGTTTGAGGCTTTTTGCATGTTGATTTTTGATCCCACCACTCCGCTAGCTTTGGCCTCGTCGTCCTCGTCATCTTCGTCTTCATCCGGCTCAACGATTCTTCCAAGATGAAACGAGCCATCAGCAGGTAAAGTCTGATTGAGATCCGTCTGCAATGACACAATAATTTCCTTAGGATCGCGCCGTGCAAACAGTGCCTCTTTCCTCTCTTTTCCCTCCTTTTCCTTATCTTGCCCGAAAAACCGACTCTGGTCGCGAATGTTCAAGACAATCCGACTCTGCTCTTCGTCGCCCTTGAGATCTCGTAGTAATAATTGATTATACGTCTCTTCATCCATCCCGACCGGCGCAGATGGATCACCGTCAGCAGGAGCCACATTGGCCATGATACTCTCACTGAGCGCGTTCAAAGTCCGGATAATAGGTACTTTATCAATCGACGCAGGCCGCATATCAAAATCAGGCCTGTTTCCCTGTCTTTGGCTGTGGTTGACCTCATTCCCAGCCAGATCAATAAAATGCGGTACCTGCGCATCTCTTACGCGATCGGCATGCTCATCAATCTTCAGGTATTTATCCAAAATCGCATCAGTAGCATCGGAATCAGATATCCGCTCTCCTCGCAGCTTCTTGAATAATCGACTCTGGAAAAACCGTGACCAAAATTGCTGCTCGCTCAATTTCGGGACATTCTCATCGTAGACCTTCTTGACTAACGGGTGTTGATTGAAAATCAGCTGAATCTGCTCCTTAGTGATATTGAGTTTTGTGACGTTGTTGTCTGTACGCGGTTTCAGACTCGATAGCACATTATACGACCCCCGAGTCTGCGCTCTTTCTATCGCATGTGCCCGTAGTAGATGGACTCGACTCGACCAAAATTGCGACGCAAACTGGCCAACCGACAATGCCTCGGGTCTCGTACGAAGCGACTCCATGAACATCCGCTGTAAGTTGGCATCAGACTTGAGAAGAGACTGCTGCAACTCCGCATCCGCCTTTAATTTATCATCATTATCCCATATCGCGATTCCCGTTCCCGAAGATGAGATCGCGTTCGCCATCGCCATCGCGGCAGATAATCCTCCTCCTCCTCCTCCTTCGGCACTCGGTGTGCTATTTCCCGCTGGAGCAGGTGCGGAGGCAGCTTTTGCAGCTGCAATGGCGGCGCTGAGAACATCTTTGATCGCGTCCGCTTCGGGGCGGGCGTTGGCGCCAGATGTGAATGTGAAGACGTATTGTTCTTGAGTCTCGTTTTGTTGCGCGAAGATTCGGAGCATGACTTTTGGGTTGCTTGCGGGAGTTTGCTGTAGATCTGTATTCGTTAGCCACCGAACAGAATAGTCCCTCCTACATGCGCTGTGAGGAAGCCTGGAATACATACTAGTCATATTCTGAACAGGCACCGTCACCGCACTTCCAGCACCGCCCGCCGCCGGAATCCACGATATCGAATTGTGATCCTGGGAGACTGTGAGGGTGCCATCCTTTTTCTTGTATGAGGCCGATGCAGATGGAGTGGCCATCTCGATTTCGAGCTCTCAGCAGAGCTACGGAGCTATTTCACGGTACTGGAACCGGATTTTGAACACTGCTTCCCCCACCACCACCTTCCATCTGGAAATGTGAGCTCACGGTCAAGATCTTGTGTGCGAAGCTGTAGAATATTTCCAGGTCGTGTTCTGAGCGGCCTCGGGGGCTGTAAGGGTGGTAGTGATTGGGGTACGAAGTTCAATGTCCAAGGAAAGAATAAAATAATCTCCGAAGCTAGAATGCTCTCCGTCATTTCGACAAAAGTCACGTGCTACGTCATGAGGGCAATAACTAGCTGCAAAATGCAGAAAATGACTGCATTTACTGATGTGAGACTGTCTTGATTGATTTATAAAAGGCAAATGACATTGACTGAAAAGACTAAGTAGCATACACTTTTTGATCATAATTCGCCTGACCGCCAGCAATGCAACAGTATAGACACTTTGATATCAGAACGCTTATTAACTAAAAGCACGAGCAAGAGAAGAGGATCGAGTTGAAACAGAAATAATGGAAAAATCGCTAGCAAGTCACCAGCTATGCATAGTCAAAGAAAAAAAAAAAAAACAGCCGAGCGTTCCATCGTTGCAGCCTGCAAAACGCTCGATAATCCTGCAACTCCTGATGCATGCAACAACAGACCCCAAACAAAGATGCAAAAGGAATCACTTTTTGAACATGTAGTGGCCATAGAGTCCTCCGACCTCACCGACAGTAACGGGGATCTTCCTCATTCCCCACCAGCGAGCTCCCATCTTCCACGAGCGTGATCCATCGTCTATCGCCCATTCGTCGACTCTTTCGACTTTGATGGGTTCCCGGACATACCAGCCTCGACGACCGAGTTCTCGGAGAGACCATCCGTTTGACTTTGCAGACTTTGTGCGATCGCGGAGAGGAGTGATGAGCTTCTCGCCCAGCTCGATGACCTCTAAGGGAAGACTTCGTGGGGAAACGAGCACGCAGAGTCTAGGATTGAACAGGGTCTGTAAAGTGACGGAAGTCACCTTGCTAACGTCCAAGTAGTGGAGTGCCGATGGTCGCCACGACTTTTCAGACTCGAGGTCTTGAGGAACGAAGAATGAGTTGATATCACTAGCTGAAATATCTGCGCCACTAACTCCCAATTCTTCCAGATGTTTGGTCAAAGGGATCAGAAGTGATACGTGCTCGGAGGTGATGCGTGCGCCGTTCAAGTTCAGAGATCGAAGAGTCGCCGGTAATACCGGGAGAAGATTGGTAACGTCTTCGGACTCGAGAAGACGGTAGCGTGAAGGGTCGGTCATCAGGTTGAGGTAGACCAAGGACTCAGTAACAGCAGGGTGGGTTTTTATGAAGTTGACGACCTGCGAACCAGACAGCCGTAAACATTTTGATAGGTTCAGGTGCGTGATTTGAGCAGTAGTCGGCAAGGACAAAAGCGCCGTTTCAGTAACCTGCGTCCGCCCGAGGTCCAAATGAGTTATATTGACCAACCGCGGGAGTAGCTGCTCAAAGACCGCAGAAGGCAATCCACTGCACTCGTGCAATGATATCCTTCGCAAGGGCGGCAAGAACAGGGGAATGGTAGAATTGACCGTGAAGGCCTCCATGAAACCCGTCGAAAATGTCTGTGAAGAGCAACCACAAAAGTCGACAGCCCTTAATTTGGGCAAGCCGCCGAATATTTTATGTACAACCGCGGTGTCGATATCAGTTTCCAAATGCTCTTGGAAAAGACCTTCCATCAAGTTTGGTAGTAGGTCCAAGCATTGTAGAAGTGTTTTGGAAGTTAGGTTCTGGATTTCGGCATTCATTTGGCGTGTCCGACCCAGTCCTACCGAGGTAAAATGTGAGAAATCCAGGCGACGGACGATAGTCCCTAGAGCCGGGAAGTGAGTGAGATGCTTGAGTAGTTTTGAAAAGATGACTGAGTGGGGGACGGTGATGTTGCGGTAGAGGACGCTGAGTGTTGCCGAGTGGAGAGTGCGAGATGCCAGTAAGCAAGAGATTAGGTCGACATTTCGAGGTGTGTAGCCATTCGGTGGAAGTTCCACGGCTAGGTACGATATGATTTGTACTACACTTGTTAGCATATCATCTCATAACAATCGTTCGTTCGGTGTCATGACTTACCGAGTACTTCAACTGGCAGATCTTCAATGGTTAAAGCCGGGCGTTTCTCCTCGACTTCCACAGGGGCTTCTTTGATCGTCGGACGTTTGCTGGTAGTGTCCCAGATCCACCCCGTCGACGAGCTCCTCTGCCCCAAGATGCTCAAATCACTGTAACTCTTGCTCATCTTCCTTCCACGCAGACGAATCTGCTTCCAGCCCATGAACCCCCCGCAGGGACAGCAAAAGTCGGGCATCTGGTCGACGGCGGCCGTCATGTCGACGACGGAGGCGTCCTCTTGAGGTTTGCTTGTATCCAAGAAACTCTGAGCGATGCCTTCACTGTCTTCCTTGACCGAGCCGAAGGATGTGCGTCGAACACGACTCGAGGATCTAGAGTGAGACCTAGAGCGTGACTCTGACGACTCTCTTTGTTTGTGGCTACTCTTGACTACTGTACTGGCAAGAGAGGCAAGAGGATGAGTGGCAGGAGACGAATAGGATGTACCTGGAGAAGACTCCATCGTGGGCGACGGGGGAGTCATCAGGTCTTTTTATACAACCAAAGGATGACGGGGGAGCAAGCGGCGGCACAGACCAATCAGAAACCCAATGTACCCCGGATTTCACAAAAGTTTCGACCGATCACCGAATTTGCTTGTACAGAGAGAGGGGGGAAAAAGGACCAAAAGAAGCAAAACAAGGGGAAGAACAGAAGAGGGGCCGTCGGTGCAGCCACGATAATTTTTTTTTCGGAATGGGGATGTTGTTGTTAGTCACAGAAATCGGCGTATGGTTCAGGGAAGGAAAAGGCAAGTAAGTAGTTGCTTCAAGGTAGTTGACTGAGCGGCTGCCGTCGGACAAGTTCCCTGCCAAACAAGGAGGTAGGTACCCTTCCCTAATAGATCATAGATCATAAATCACAAAAGTCCTAAAGCAGGTGCTGGTTTCTCTTGATGGCGTCAAAAGCTCAATAGTTGATCTGGAATGAGGCGGAAGATGGATACAGCATCGCAGGTATTTGGTGGTACCTTTAGGAAATGGATGGGCACATGACTAGCCAAGCCCCAACTTCTCGCTGTGACTCAACTTCTAATATCGCGAGATGAGAGAGAGAGAGAGAGAGAGAGAGAGAATGAGAGCCGTCCGATAAGAATGTGGAGACTTTGCATGTAGCTTCTGGCAGGTCAGCAGTCCTACTTTTATGCTCATTTACTGAAGTAACTGATTACAATTCGCCTCTCATGTCTTGGTGGTGACGGTTGTGTGGTGCGGCCGGCCAAGGAGGCAAAGAATGAAAAACTTGAAAGAGGGCAAACTCGATCGGTTCCACATTTACCTGCTAGTTACCTGGTAAGTTACCTACTAACATAAGTTACATAGGATGTACCTTGACTAAGTAACGAACTAATAATCGACTCATAACCCTACATCAGTACATCTCCTACAATTTTCCACAGTCACAATCCAATCTCAGCGACCTCATTTCCAACGCACCAACATGATAAATCACCGTCTATCAGAGGATACGATATGAATAATAGAAACGGCGCAATGTCAAATCACAGCCCAGCCATACCGAGCGTGCATGCGATTGACTAACAGAAACCGTTGACGACAAATTGCATCAGCCTGTCGAATATGGTTACATAAGAGCTCTGTACTGACGAACTAATTGACTCAACTAGCTAGCTAGCTTTGCCGTGACTGAGCAGCTGTACTCCGTCGCACAGCTGTCAACCTCTGTCCGGCAAGGTACTGGCCATGTCGTTTATGTACCTAGAGCAAGCAACATCCGAATATCCGGTAGCTACCCCAGTCTTGCCCACTTCATCGCAGCCCAAGTCGAATAGCAGGCGATATCTTCTGTCGGTCGCACCCAGATACTCACGCCAACGTGGTATACCAATACGTAATATCCAATATCCAGCCAAAGAAACATAGACCAGAGCTAAGTACGATCCACTCTGCATAATGCTGGTGTTATTACCCCAGAGTTCAGGCCCGGCGAGATCCTCGCTAGCCGCCCCGACGGATGGAGTCCTTTACATAACGAGAATTGCCAGTGCCAATCCTACCTACACATGCTGCCATGTCGTCTCTCGAATTCATGATTTGCGATGCTGCGACGAGAGAAAATTCGATCGGCCCTCGTGACTTGGTCGACTCCCTGACTTGACTGCCGGCCGGAAGTCCACCCAGAGAAAAAAAAAAAAGGGATCAGCTGACGCCGTTTCCAGTGTTCAGTGTCCACAGCTTCGCTTTCCAGGAAAAGTTGCGTACCATGACAGCTTTCTCCGCATCATCGTTAGGAACTTCCCGATCCGTTCTGCTGTCTCTTTATATATATATTTTAGTTTGGAGGATGTTTGGGATAGGCGGTCTCCGCTTGTTGGGGTGGAAGAGTACGTACCCCTGGGACGGCGTATAGGGTTAGGGCTTGGACCCGAAGAAGAGCGCATATCCATTTGGAAAGTCAATTACGTGGACAATCATGCAAAATAGCTCTGCAAGCAAGAAAGAATTGTCTAGCTTCCACCCAGCCGTCTATCTGTCAATTTGTCTAAATAAATGGGTAGTGACTATCTCGTCGAACCTCGGCCACGCTTCATACTCTCCTTGCACTCGGTACAATACCATTTTACTACACCAGTCAGCACGGCCCATTCTGATCGTCAACGAGGATGAAAACGTACCATTTCGACCAGGCGGCTTCGTCAAGCCCACGCACGATAAATGAAACCACTCCGTCGGACAAGCATCATTGTCGCACGCTACCATCTCCCCAAAACTGACTTGATTGCAATAGCAGTATCGCGGCTCACTTTCATCATCCTCATCATCACCCTCGCGAGATGACTCTTCTTCTTCCTCTTGCTGCGCGATTTTGGCTTTGTATGCTGCCGACACGGTGCTGTTGCTCTTTTTGTGGGTGTTGCGTTTCGTCGCTGCAGCTGGCGCCTCTGAATTGCCGGTGTTATTGTTGTTGCGAGCAGAGCGCGCTCGGGTTTGCGACTCTGCAAAAGTGGATACGACCGGGGTGGATGTCTTGGATGCCCGTCCCTTTGTAACACCAATCGTAGAAAGCGCAGGTGACATTTGTACTGCAGTATTGACGGCTTCCAATGGCTTCACGTCGGGCCGATCTTCCTTGTCAAGCGACGGAGCAGCCTTGGTCTCCGGAATATCCTTTTTGACCATGTCTCCAGGAGGCAGTTGTGGTGTCTGTTCCTCGGCGGGGTCCTCTGTCGATGCATTGGCCTTGGGATTCAATGGTTTATCTACTGTTGCCGAATTAGAACTGCTACCGAGGAGAACATCTCCGGAGAGAGGGAACGTACTGCTGCCATTATTTGCGCGACTAGACGCTGAAGGTGGGCGTTGGCGAGAAGTAGCCTGAGTTGTAGCTTGTTGAGCGCGTGAAGATTGTGGTCGGGGTCCTGGGCTGGGGGCACTCCTGGGAGGATTAAAGGTTCCAATAACTGGGGGGGACGGCGCCAAAGGTGAATCCACGGCTGATGTAACCGTGTTGTTTCTATCACCGTGATCAGTAAAGTAAACAGATTGTTGGGTAACAAACATACCTCTTGCGTCCAGCAGTAGCAACGGCATTCGGCGCCCTTGCCCTTTTCTTAAACTCTGTACCGGCACTGTCCTTGGACGCCGTACGTCCATTGTTCGTCACAGTGCTGGTGGAACGTTCCATCGCAGTACTACCCGCCTGTACAGCAGCAGGTTTATCCACGACCCTCCTTCGCTTAGGCACAGGAGCAGCGCCAGAGTCCGCACCATCACCAGCGGCGGCACGAGCCTTTGCAGCAGCCCCCTTGCGCTGTGTCGGGCGCGTTTCATCAAAGTCGGAGTCCACCTGATTGCGACGCGGTTTTCGAACTGCTGCATCGCGGCGGGCTTCGCTTCGATGTGCTGCGACGTCTGCTTCGTGGAGAGCTTGGACGAGGTGCGAAGTAGCTGTGGCAGCCTCACGACGAGGCCGTTCAGTCGTAGTGGTTTTGGCTGCCGCTTTCGCAGTAGCACGATTCGAGTAGGCCCAGTGAGTGAGACTACCCAATCTAGCCTCGTCGCTGACTTCATTAAAGATGAATGGGTGGACAGCGTCGAGGCGATATAGCTGGTGGTCGAGTTCCTCGTTTGCATTCGTCAAGACATGATTCTTCTCGTCGGCAGTCAACATTAGGTCGGAGAGGGTGCGTCTGATGCGATCGAACAGCAACCGGCGCTGTTTGCTTTCTTGCGACTCGGCATTCTCGGGGTCCTTCTGCAAACAATCAGCTCAAACCAGAAGAGGTATCATAGAGACTGCTATATAGAGACTTACAAGACTATGAGCATATTCCCTAACCTCCCCGTCCACAATCGGCGCCAGATTCTGCGGAAAAGGCACCGGTCGCGAATCCGACGCACTCGACAATAGCTGATGCAAAGTATCCTCCAACGCCCAGGCTTTTGCATCAACTTCCTTCAACAACGAATTGTGCCTACGAAACTCTCTCGGCAACGCCGTGATCGCATCGGTGAAGTGGGTGAGAGCTGGGAACAGGCCATGCGGGATGTTGTTGGCTGTTCCTTCTGCGCCGTCGCCGATCGATGGTTGACCGTGCTGAGAGCCATAGTAGGGAAATGAGCGTGCAGCAGTTTTGGAGACGCGAGATGGGTTCGTGCGTGTTTGTCGGGTTGTTGTACGAGGGCCTGGAGCCTGGGAGAGGGAGTTGCTGGCAGTCGCGCCGCTGGTGAGAGCTGAAGCCATGCCGAGAGCGTTTATGGCGATTTAAGCTTGCAAAATCAGACTTGGGTGGTGGGAAAGCAGAAAATCAACAATGCTGATGAGATCAAGTGCTGAGCAAGCCCATGCTCATAAATGACTGCGGAAAACCAACTATGTTGGAAATCAAGTCAGAAGATGCTTGAGGTGAGGGAAAAAGGATTGTCAAGCACCAAGGCGGATGGCCGGCCTCATTTGCATTGCCGCATGTCCGCGTCCAGAAGCGGTTAGTCTTACGATAAGCCGTTATCACCTATCACCTATCAATCATCTACAACAAGTAGTCATCTTACGAAAAAGAGAAGATCAAGAAACATCAAATCAAACCGAAACCCAATAAATAGCCAAATAATACAGATGCATTGCTATCACAAAGAAAATAATGCTGGAAACAAAAGAAATTACCAAATTTTACATGAGCTTATGGTACGCCAGACCACAACGGCCCGGTATTCAACTCTATAGCGGTAAAAAAAAAAAAAAGGTCCTCACTTAGACCTCATCGTAGTTCGTAACGAATTACTCCCCCTTAAGACGCTCCTGATGCACGCTAAAAGCATGCTCTAGCAAATCCTGCTCCTCCTTGACGTGGCTGGCCTTGAGACCCGTGGCGACAGAGGCACTAGGGGCACGACCGGCGTACATGACGTGACGACGGTTGTGGTGCTCAGTGGCATTGAGCAAAGTTTCGATACGGGGCTGGACGAAAGACCAGGCACCCGCATTGAGAGGCTCCTCTTGAGCCCAAACGATGTCCTTGGCGTTGGGGTAGCTGTCCAAGTTCTCCTTCAACTGAGCCCAGGGGAAGGGGTTGAGCTGTTCGACACGAGTGATGGCGGTGTTGCGGATACCGTTGGCTTCACGGTGCTTGGTGAGAGCAGCGTAGACCTGGCCAGAGCACATGATGACGCGCTCGATCTTTTCGGGCTCGTCGATAGAGGTGCCGTGGGCCGAGTCGGGAATGATCCATCGGAAGTGAGAGTCGCCAGTGAATTCCTCAATGTCGGAACGAGCAATAGGATGACGCAACAAGGATTTCGAGAAGAAGATAATGAGGGCTGAACAGTTAGCTGGATCATTCATTCGGATAGAGAGAAGGATGACTCACGTTTACGGAATTGACGGTTGATCTGACGACGCAAAATGTGGAACAAGTTAGAAGGAGAAGTCATACAGACGATCTGCATGTTGCAGTCCTGGTGTTGACGGTCAAGCTTGTCAGGCGAAGGGAAGACACGAGGTTCCTCATTAGACAACTGCAACCAACGCTCCATACGGCCAGAAGAGTGCTCAGGACCCTGGCCGTCGTAACCGTGAGGCAGCGAGACAACCAAGCCGGAACGCTGCAACCACTTGACTTCACCAGAGGCAATGAACTGATCAATGATACACTGAGCGTTGTTGGCAAAGTCACCGAACTGAGCCTCCCACATGACGAGAGCATTGGGGGAGGTCAAAGAGTAACCGTACTCGAAACCGAGACTATCATCATTAGCACGGACGTGCGACAAAAGAAAGAAGGAGAAAATACTTACACGCCAAACTCGCTCAATGAAGAGTTAGAGATGACAAATGTGCCCTGATCTTGGCTTATATGCTGCAGAGGAGTGTAGGTAGCTTCAGATTCCTGGTCGTGGAGAACAGCATGACGCTGAGAGAAAGTACCACGCTCAACATCCTGTCCAGAGACACGGACGTGATGACCCTCGTTGACCAAGGTACCAAAAGCAAGAGCCTCGGCGGTAGCCCAATCAATGTTCTGGCCCTCATCAACAGCCTTCTTTCGGTTACCCAAAATACGCTTGAGGTTTCGGTGGACATTGAAGCCATCGGGAGCTCCGCCAATCTTGTCACCAATCGATCTCAATGTCTCAATGTCAACACCGGTAGGCAAATGAGGCAAGACCTCGGTGGCCAACTCCTTGGGGCTCTTGAAGCCGTTCCATGCGGAAGTCAACCATTCCTTTCCAGTGGGCTGGTAGTCCTTGCTGCGGTCGAAGCTGTCGTTCAACATGCCCCAGACCCACTTCTTGTGCTCGTCAATGTCCTCTTTGGTGAAGGTACCTTCGGAAATGAGCTTGTTGACATAGGTGTCGAGCTGGCTCTTCTTCTCGGCGATACGCTTGTACATCAGAGGCTGTGTGAAAGACGGCTGATCAGTTTCGTTGTGACCCTGCTTACGATAGCAGACAATATCAATGACAACATCGCGCTTGAACTCGGCGCGCCAATCGGCAGCAATCTGGCAAACGTAGTTGACAGCCTCGACATCGTCAGCGTTGACGTGGAACACGGGAGCATCAATAGCTTTGGCGATATCGGAGCAGTAAGGAGTCGACCGAGCAAATCGAGGGTCGGTAGTGAAACCAATCTGGTTGTTGACAACAATGTGGACGGTACCACCAGTCGAATAAGCAGGGAGCGAGTGGAAACCCATGGTCTCGTAGACAATACCCTGAGCAGCAAAGGCTGCGTCACCGTGAAGCAAAACACCCATAGCGGTGTTGTACTCCGTCTCATCCCCATTGTAGTGCTGAATAGCACGAGTCTTACCAAGAACAACCGGGTCCTCGGCTTCCAAGTGGGACGGGTTGGCGACCAAGGACAACTGAACACGCTTTCCGGAGGGCGTAGGACGCTCAAAGTTCATACCAAGATGGTATTTCACATCACCCGAACCTTCATCGGAGGGCTCGGTAGAACCAGAGAATTCACTGAAAATAGACTCGTTGGGCTTTCGGACGACGTTGGACAAGACGTTCAAACGACCACGATGAGGCATACCGATAACGATGTCCTTGACGCCGTAGTCGACGCTGCGGTCAATAAGAGCCTTCATACCGGGCACCAAGGTCTCACAACCTTCCAAGCCGAAACGCTTGTCGTTGGGAAACTTGGTAGACAAGAAAGACTCGAAGCTGGAACTCCAGATCAGACGATCCAAAATACGGCGCTTCTCATCGACGGAGTACTTGTACGGCTGGGGAATTTCAAACCGGTCACGGATCCAGTCGCAAGGCTTGCGGTCAGGAATGTGAATGTACTCGACCCCGTACGAGCCGCAGTAGATCTTCTCGCAGGCAGCAATAATCTCGCGCAGGGTCATCTTCTTGCGGGACTCGGTTTCGAAGCGAGGCAAGATACCGGGGCCAAGAGTGAACTCCTGATCGAGATCTCTCTCGGTAAATCCATAGTGATCAAGCTCCAATTCCTTGGGTTTGTTGTAACCAAAAGCCTCTGCCTCGCCACGGATGCCGAGGGGGTCAGTCTTGGATTTGTGGTGACCACGAGCTTGGTAAGCGCGGACAAGGAGTTGCACCTTCAAGTGGTTCGTCAAATCCTGTCCTGCGGCGTGCATATGCTGTGGCACACCTCCGACGGGGGTAGGGACGATGGTTGGCGGAGGTTGAAAGGCCTGGGAGATGGGCATGTCGCCGTTCTCCATATTTTTGAAGTAGGTTTGCCAGGAAATGTGGACGCTGGAAGGATCGTTACGCCAGGCCAGGTACATCTCGTCGATATAGTTTGCGGTGTTTCCCTGGAGAAAGGAATCATTGGCATCCTATGTGTGTCGTCTCGCAGGTTGCGCATCAACGCGCACGCGAGAATCAAAATCAGCTTTCAGAATCCTGCAATTGCTGACTTCAAGGCTTCTTACCACTCCCCGCGACGTTTCCTCCGCACTCTGCGCATATTCCCTCCGACTAGCAAAAACCCGATCGACGACGGCTAACGGTCTCCGGGCAGTCAAGTGCAGATTCGATCGCGCACCAAGGGCTGTAGTGGTCGTCTTGGAGGTAGCAAGGAAATGAGTTCGACGGCACGCGGAGCAGGCAGAGCTGGTGCTGCCACGCAGCAGCAAGCTACCGCTCGTCGCTTTTTTCGAAGCGAGAGCTCGCATCATCTTGAAAATGAAGAATGAATCAACCAATTAGAAAAAATGTATTTTTCACGAGGCCGTCAAGGCATATAAACGTGAGAAAGCTTCTTGATGGAGAATCGACGCGCGGTAGGAAAAGAGAAAAGGTCAGTCAGAGTATGGGGAATGACGGAGTGGAGAGTTGTGTAGTTTTTTCCTTTCCTTCCGTCCCTTTTAGTCTCCCCTGCCAAACAATAGTACGTAGAATCTCAACGACGCAAACAAAGAATCAAACAAACAGAGATATTACAGTGACACGGTATTTTGTTTAAGGACCTTGAAGCAAAGACAATGTTGATCATTAGCAGCCCCCTGGAATCCAAGTTGCAAGATAATCGGATCGATCCGGACGGGGAATTGATTGAGCTGCCAGGCGGAAAGATGTCGGTCGATTCGGCTATGAGAGTCGATATCAGCTTCCGTTCTTGCCGTAGACCCGTGAATATATCCCGATTTTGCGCTCGCTGTCGGTCAGACTCAGTCTGGTTTGCAACGATAGAGTTGCTGAATCTATTTCGTCGGGCTAGAAAATGATGATCCGGTCACACGACTGCTACTACATATACCATCTACAAAGACGTACTTCGATGCGGTTCGATCATTTGTCCGGACGCATGATCCTGAAGATCGTGGCCATGGAGCATCATCTACACTGAGTCATATATGATGCGCCATTTTCCCCCTTCTCCTGTGGCGCAGGTTACAGGCTTTGAGTACGTACATACGTACAAGTTTCTTGCCATTCCGTGCGTTCTAACTGGTTGATGTCTCGTCCTATGCGACTATGTCATCGCGCTAGCTGGGCTATTTAGTCAAGGTATCACGTTTCTGGGCTAGTCTTTCTTCGCGCCCTTGGCGCCCAATAGAAATGAGCCAGGCGGACCGCCGTGGTGCTGCAGCAGTTGTGGACGGAATATGGACAGCTCTCTTAGCTCAGTGGTAGAGCGCTTGACTCGTAAGCATATTTTGATATCAAATGGTCTCCTGTTCGATCCAGTGACGGAGCATTGGTGATCTTATGCCATCCCAGTTTATTATTGATACAACATGGTCATCGTGATTGTGATACTTATTGGTACATAAAAACAAATCCATGACGTGTTCGTGAGTATTATATTACGAGTATATAGCACCCTATAGGTGCCGACTAAAAAGTGTAACAAGTCCTCTCAGCGCGTTCAGAGAGATTAGTTCAAAAGACAACTGCTAATGCCCGCCCATGATGTTACATCCTGCATATCAAAGTACCGCCGTAATGTACCCTCCTGGAACGCCATGAGAATAAGAGGCGGGAAGAACTGAGCAAAGACATTAAAGGATTGAAGGATTCATCAGATTCGTGAATTCGTAAGTGTCGGCGTCGCAAGTCTAGGTGGCACTGCCGACAGAGCTGCGTCTCTCAGCAGCGGTCAACCGAGCAAGCGTAAGCGTTGGGCTGCTAGGCAGGCTCTGTCCCTCCGACAAAGGTGACTGGTTCATGCTACCGTTGTAATAGTAAACGCCGTTGAGACCGCCGCTGTGTTCGTATCCCTGTTGTTGTTGTTGTTGTTGTTGTTGTTGAAATCCCATGTCAGGAGTCAAATCAACGGGGCTATCCTCTGGAATACTGAGAAAACTGCCTCGGTTTGAATGACCTACAGGTCCCGGTTGAGGTGACAAGCTACCTGTGCTGCGGAGACTGCCGTTGCTACCGCCAAACGCACCGCGACGGAGCTTCATCAGGGCGCTGAGGGACATGTCTTCATCGTTATATTCCATATCGACTAATTGAGACAGCCCAGGGTTTGGTGGTGGTTGCTGCACGGCGGTCGCGCCATGTGCAGTCAGGGATATGATGGAGTTGCGAGTACTCCACTCACTGCGTTCAGTGATCGGGGTCAGACTTGGCTCACGGAAACCTGCGCCGCCACTGTGACTGCGATGGAGGCCTCCTGCTCCTGAAGGGCCAAAGTATCCCCCGTAAACTGGTTCGTCGGCGCAGTTTTCAGTATTGGAACGTGCATAGAAACCAAATTCCTGCCCGTAGAATCCTTCATCGTCGTTTTCCAGGGCGTCTGCATTGGCCTCTGCAATTATAAGATCATCGTCAAATCCATCGTCGTCATCATAATTGAAGTCATCGAAGGCCTCGTCGTCCAGTCCTGAATGCTGGCTGCTGAGACGATTGTCGTCCGAAATCAAGCCGGGATGAGGATCTACAATTTGAGAATTACTCCCCTGGCCAAATGAATTCTCACTCAGACTAGCATTTCGTTGCAAATTACCCGCAGCAGCTTCATCGGCGACTCGAGCCAAGGCACTATGAAAGGCTTCTAGGTTGTGTTCCGAAAGTATACCACCAGGTGCTTTGGTGATTTCACTAGCACCACCAGCAGGCTTCGAGGGAGGAATGCCATTACGAAAATCCCAAGAATCTGGGCGAAACTCGCTCGCTAAGCTAGGGACATGGCGGATTTGAGATTCAGGGCTCTGTTGTTCATCCCCCTCTTGCAGAGCGACTGGTATTTTGGTGCCGGGATAGAATTTGCGTTCGTATAGTTGGCCGCTCTCTTCGTCGAATATGGACTCATCAAATTGATTACTTTCTTCGTTCTCGGGTATGTCGCCGAAATCTCCGTCGTCATAGTACATATCGTCTTCGTCTTCCTCTATGAGTGGAAGCGGTTGTCCACTAATGGTTGTTGTCAAAGTCAAAGTGTTGACAGCGGTTTCTTCAACGTCGTCCTCGCCCTGATCGAACCCGTCATCCTCCTCCAAGGAAGTGCTTAGATCAAATGGTGCCGTCATGTCAACTGGCACATCTCCCACACTCGTGACTGCATTTCCGGCGGCACCAAGCATACCGGCCGCCGAATAAGCAGGCGTGATCGGGCTAGCTGCGATAGTCGGTAGCATCGGCACAAATGTAGAAGGCTCAGAAGTCTTGACTATTCCCGAAAAATTCTGAAACTCGTCGTCGTACTCGTCCTCGGCATCAGCGTTGATACCCGGGATGCGCTCCTCGAACCCGCCATCATCCACCATTGCATCGTAATCAAAGTCGTCGTCATCAAAGTCACTGAAGCTGGATCGTTCTTGCTGGGCTTTTATTCTGCGCGCGGCTTCTTTCTCTTTGTGTTTTTCTTCCAAAAGTTTCTCCTGCACCGACGATCCCACGCCATTCATGTCGAAGCTGAATCGAGATGCATCACTTTTGAGACGAATCGGGATACTGGAAGCCTGGGAAGGTGGAACTTCAACTGATTTTCGCGGACTGGACCGTGGTGTTTGCTGTATGGACGCTGGAGGTTGAGGTGTTACGCAAATGGTGTCTTGATTCTCGTGCTCCTCCTCATCTTCAACTTCAACGGGCCGCTGACACCGGTCATGCTCCGGCAGACTAGCTGGCAATTTGCGTGCAAATTCGGGCAGCTCGGCAAGATCATGATCGGCATCGGTCAGCAACGATGACTGTAAAAAGCCCTTATTTTCTATCTGCAAGACTTTGCCATCTTCCTCGAAATGTTCTTTAAACACGGGAGAATGCTCGCTATGTCGGGTGACTGCACTTGACGGCAAGCTGCTCTTCTTGGCAGACTCACCACTACCTTCTCTTCCGGCTATTTGCGGACGTGGTCGCGGCGCAGAAAAGTCATGTACAATATTTCCGCGAATTCGAGGATCGTAATCATCTGGTATCGCAGGTACCAGATTCCGGCCTCCTAGGTTACCTTCATCAGTGCGTGATCCCGTGTGTTGGGAAGACCGTCGACGTGCTAGTAAAGTCATGGGGTTCAGTAGATGGCGTTTGGTCTTGCTATGCTTGTGTTGGGTGGTTTGTTCTTGCTGCGGTTGTTGGTCTTGATAAAAGCTATCTGACCTCAGTTCCCTCAACGTAACACCTCCGATAAACCCAGACCCCCCGTCGACATTCGTATCGATCCGTAGATCCTTCCCGATCGTCTTGTTGGGATGAGCACCTCGGTGGTCCTCGGCCTGATTGCGATTAAACCCTAGCCTCCATGATCCATTGTTCGGCTTTGGCTGCGACGGTACATCCAGTTGAGACGCAGGCGCGTTCATCAGCCGCGACTGAATTGATTCTTCCGACAATAATGACTCTGCATTGTGCGCCGTATTTCCAGGACTCGAATGGGGGCGCACAGGATTATCCGTTGACGTCGTAGACGGTACTCGAAGATTATTGTATGAATGCTGCGAGCTCAGCGCATTCGGCGGCAAGTGCTTGTCTCCTCCTACACCCAGATATACCACGGACTCCGGCCGCTGCTCATATTCAGGCAGATCCTGCGCATCAATAATCGTCTCACTCAACGTCGTCGGCACTGGCAATCCTGGAAGCCGGGGCGGGGCATGTGTAGTTGGAGAATATGCTCCTCCTCCCGCTGCAACTGCTCCAGGCGAAATCGAATCGGGGGCAGGACTCGTTCGACGATGATCGCGACGCCAGTACGAGAAAACGGTGGAGGGGGCCATTGTCGTTGTTGAATCGGCGATTGGTCATGGAACGCCCCCCAAGACCAGGACGCCCGGTAAGGTAAATGGAAAACAATTGTCGCACCACTTAGGGTGTTGTTTCTTTTAGGTATTCATCGTGATATGATAGAAATCGCTTGCGTCATGAGACAGCTGAAATAATGTAGAAGAGGTAGACCTCAGAAAGAATAAGAGACTAGAATATTTTGACGAGGAATTCGTAGTGAGCTGTCAGCGGCAGATCGTCTGGAGTTTGTTGCTGCGCTAGGCCCACACGTGCTGACTGCCCACAATGCGATCTATGAAGAAAAACGTTCTAGAGGTCGCGCGTTATATGATATGCAAGGAAATAAATGTCGAGAAAAGACGGCCGTACAGCGACCTGCCCACTGTCATTAGATAAACATGGAGAAAGACTCATGCGTAAAGTGTTTAAAGACGAAGAGATTTCTCCCATGTTTCAGTTGTTTTTTATTTATTCGCTGCAAACGGTACAGCGCGGGCAGGGGGCGGGCATGCCCCAGAAAAGTTGAGATGCTCGAGGCCGGTCGAAGGAATGCAGGCAGACGAAGACGAGATGGACAACTGAGACAGGCTGTGTGCTTACGTCGCTCACCGCACACTAAGTATATTAGGATTACTTAAAAGGGGTGAATGCAGAAAGTCGAAGCTATACTGATCTATAACAAGCCATGGGCTTCTCTGTGAGATTAACAAAACAGCTTTCCTGAGGTCACATAAACATCCAAGAAAGACAAATTCTGCAATGCGATGAAGAAAAGGCTCTAACTCCATACAAGTGAAAGAAGAGTTGGGGTATGACTCGACAATCATTCAAAAACACCACCTGATACGCTATGCTAACCGAATCGCTCATATGCGGGGAAGTATCATTCACAAAAGAAATTCAAATCGTAGAAAAGTTCGAGCACCTGCCAGTCGACATGATAAGCTATCTGGCAACGCTCTGGCGCCACCGGTCAATAACGTCGGCTTGTCTCGGGTCAATAATGTTTTGCTGCACCATCGCTGCATGATGTGGATATTGCAAGCCGGCGCCGTACGCATTCATACCTGCGGCAACACCGGGCATGAATGCTGCATTGTAGGGCATATTTCCGTAAGTCGGCTGAGTTTCGTGGCCAAGCATCGAAGGTTGATGACTGGGAGTTTGCGCAAGACCAGTGTGGAATGTCATGCTAGGCGGTACAGTAAACCCGGTGGACAATCGTTGGGTATGGACGGAAGTTGGTCGCAAAGATGCCTGACGGCCGTGAGCGTTACCAGAGACAGGGAACCCAGAGTTAGATGCGGGATATACTGAAAGAATATCAGCCATACTCCGACTAGCCCTGACATTCTTCGGTTGTGCCTGCGCAGCTTCGGCTTGCAAGCGCTTCCTACGCTGAGCTAGTGTTTCCTTCTCCTCCTCCTCTTCTTCCCTCTCTATGTCAGCATCCTCGTCAACTGCCGTGGCCGTTGACTCGAGTTCTTTGGCTTTGGGTTCTTCTGGTAAAAGCTT
Source organism: Talaromyces sp. PB3603 (assembly GCA_023625915.1). Lineage (NCBI taxonomy): Eukaryota > Fungi > Ascomycota > Eurotiomycetes > Eurotiales > Trichocomaceae > Talaromyces > Talaromyces sp. PB3603. Next base: position 641,115 of record JAMAFY010000007.1, read on the forward strand.
GCCCAATTCACTCATGATTTCAGTCTCAAATTCAGTCGAAATAACGCTCTTTGTTTTGTCCCTCCTCTCCTGCTTGAGACGACGAAGTCGCTGGGCAAGAGTCTCGCCTTCATCCTCGCTGTCATCTTGCGCCGCAGCGAATGACTGCAACTGTGTCATCGTGCTGGCGCGCTTGTTGGCCATTGTTGTGGGTATCGCGTCTCCTCGAAGCCGTGCTCGGCGTTTACTCAACGGCTCGTTCTCCTCAAGCTCTCGGCGCTCCATAAGACCGAGAGGTCGTTCTTCTTCAGCAGGGTTCTTGTGACCATACAATATGCCAAGCGGTATATCTTCGTCGTCAGCATCGTCCCGATCCTGCGAAGCCTCGGCCTCCCAAGCTAAAGTCACATGTTTCTGTCGTCGTTTGTTGCTTTGGGCTTGAGCAACAGCGTCGAGTTGCAGTAACGTCGAGTGCAATCCATTAGGGAAAGCTTTAGCTGCTGAACGGTTTCGCTGTTTTTGTTCCTCTTTCCTCATCTGTAATTCTGCAAGCAGCGTCGTTGGGCGACCAAATAGCATGGACTCGTCATTGCCGAACCTCTCCGGCTCACTGGTGCTGTCTTCTTGCTCGTCATCCTCTTCGTCGCTTGTGTGTCCATCACTAGATTCGTTGTCCGACGAAGACTGCGAATGAGAACGATGATCGTGCTCAGAACCACCCGGGTGCATTGGATCTCCCTCAGCTGCCTCTGTGTCAGAGTATGCGTGTACTCCTTGGCCTGGAACGAAGAGTGCGCTTTCACGAGGACCAGGTCCTGATTTGACTCCATCCTTGTTGCCCTTCCCAGCTAGTAGTCGAGACGCGCGCTTTTTATCTGCCGATCCATACACCTTCGCTCCGGTACTGCCCACGATCGGGTGATCGGTAAATGCAGAGACGGGCGCATGCGTAGAAGCGTCCAGAATGCTGTCTAAAGTGGTGACTGCAGAGTGGTCTTTCAATTGAACTTCAAGGGATGCGAGATTAGATGATGGTTGATCAAAAAAGACACTGGCCCGGAGTTGCGGAGGTAGAGTTGAATGTCTCTTGCTAACACGCTGCTCATTCATTTCCTCGACCTTGGCCTCCTTGTCTGTAGCACTGATTATGTCCATCAACTGTGTGCGACGTTTCTCGTTGTTGACTTTCGCCGACTGTCTCGAAAGACGTTGCGGGAGGTTCAAGAATTTGGGGATCGGAGCTGGATAGTAGACCATATCCTTTCCAGCCTGTGGTTCTCTGTGACGTTCCACGGATGTCGCTAGTGGTGGCCTGTTCAGTGACAACTGACGCGAGAGACCGGGCTCTTTTGGATGTGGAATAAAATGGACACCGTCGAAATCGAGGAAGAGATTGGTCGCCTGTTGATAGGTATCGGTTGATTGCGCAGTCAATGGCCGATCAGGCACCAGCTCCTGAAATGGTTCTTCGGGCGCGTACGGATTGTGTAGGTCGACCTCATTGTTGCGAGCATGGGCTGGTAAAGGACGTGGCGTTAAAATAGGAACATCTCGATCGTCAAATGTATCGACTGCAAGGGCTTCCATTTCTTCCTCGTGTCCTGGTTCGTGGATCTCCTGTAATGGCGAAGTAACGGATGTTGATCGAAATCGTGAACCTGAGATGATCGAGCCACGCGGCGATGTGAGAAACCCTCCTGGAGAATAGCCTCCGGAGCGGGCGGCGGAATTTACGGCAATGATTGAGTTCGACAAGGAGCCGATCGACATCTGACGCGCTGACGGAGAATCCGGACCTTGATATGCTGAGGAGGCTGAAGAGCGTCGCTTTTGCTCGAGGTCTAATTTTCGAAGCTCGACCCCTATATCGGAAGAAGTCATGCTGAGGCGCTCGGCACTCTTCTCTAGCCTCTCAATGTTTCCGACATAAGCGCCTTGTAACGATTGTAAATCAGGGGTTGGGTGGCGTAATGGGATGGAAACATCGCTCGAGGTCCGGACTAGCGGCTCCGGCGACGTGGATCGTGGTGCTATTTCCGCGCCGGAGGAGGACAAGTCGGCGACCGTTGAAGTTTGGTGAGCGCTATTTGTCCCAGTCGCTGGAGTTGGCTTATTTTGTTCGATGGTCTCTTCATAGTCGTCGTCTTCAATTAAGTCGTAGCTGGATGAATTGATTCTGTCGCGATTACTTATGCTGTTGGTCAAAGTTCCTAGTCCCTGCTGGACAAAAGCAGTCGGCTCGTGTGCGTTGTGTCCCGAAGTAGCAGGTTCGATAGATGGATGATCTGCGACATCTGAATCACTTGACTGAGATGCAGCATCATTGTCATCAACCTGAGCAACAGAGTGGTAGTCCATCGTGAGAGATGGCACTGAGAGAGGTGCAAGCAATGGCCATCAAAGCAGGAAACAAGGCCAGGTGCTAGTTGATGAGGGATGTTGTCCGAAGATAAGAGATCGTCAAGTTAGCAGAGAGGAGATAAGGCAAGTGAAGGAGTGAAAGATAAGTGAAGAAGCCCAAAGCCAACTCTCGGTGCGATCACTCCTTCATTGTGTAGACAATGCTGCGACTAGGGAGTGGTCAGGGATAAGACAAAGTCCAGGTCCAGGAGCGAGGTTGCGAACCAAGGATTTTCTTGTTTGTCTGACTTGCAAGATAGTCAGTCACTGGTCCCTCCCGCGACATTCCTCGGTCTGGAAGCGCTCCAGGGCTCACAGCCTAATAATAACAATGACAATCTCACTAGGACGCGAACACCCGTCCAATTGAACTGAAGGATCGACCGTACCGCCACTACCATCATACACATCACCCAGAAGTTGAGACATTTCCTCAGTGCCCAGTGCCCACATTTCCAGTGGAGTTGTGTCGGGTCTAGACTTGTGTGTGAGCCGCAGTTGAGGGAGTGTAGATTGGAAATGGTGCCTGGACGAATTACGAAAGTTGTGTAGGTAGTATACCACATGCAAAGTGAATGAGACATCCAAAAATCGAGAAGGGTGCTGCACATCCACGGCTTGATGCAGATACAGAGCACAAATAGCGGACATAGCAACGCATGCCCAGCTGGAATGCGAATGTTTCAGCTGGCTTCAAAACATTTCAAGACATTACGAAAAAGATCGACTCCACTCCCCGTGGCTGGGGCCGTGTATCGTAAGCCATTACGTTACATACGGATAGCAAATGTGGAATAGTTACGTACTATAGTTATGGGTAGACAGATGACAGTCGTCCGTCGCAGCAGGAACAAGAAAGTCGAAAAGGAGGAATAATGGGCGAGAGCGTCTGACTCTGTGTTCAACTAGAGGGACCATTCCCCGTAACACCAAAGGTCTAACCAAGACGACCGGCGCATGCCTGTCACATCCTTGATCAACAGCCTTTGAAAGATGGAAGCTATTCTCAAAGACGAAAACAAATACTCTCCAGAGTTAACCCTCAGGGTTGTCTAACTTGGTGGAACCTAGCGGCTGCCTAAGGCAGGCATTGCGACTAAACGCGTGGATTGGCACGTGACGTAACGCGATCTTTGGATACGCGAAAACCAATCGACCTGCTGCGGGGCATCTACAATCTAAATCTTGAATCTTAATCCCTCTGGCTGTCGCGAGTTGCTTTGAAACAGGTCCCCAGACCTGACACACAATTGCTGGCGTTTGTTGTACAATGTCCTATTACGACATTGACGCCATATTGACGGACGCTCAAGTACGTGCTTTCGCAAGTTATAATACAACGATCATTCACCGAGCTAATTGATCGCCTCTTGATGTGCAGAAGTTGCCATGCAAATTTGAATTGGAAGTACCGGGCCTCGGGTTCCTAGAGGGTAACCCAGGTGAAAATGTATGTCCTTTGCGACGAGTAGCAGCAACCAGTGACTAATTCAAATGACGGTCACAGATCAAGACTGGAACACAGGTCGACTTGCCGTTATGGCTCGGCGAAATGCTTTCCATCGGGTATGTCGCTTACAGTCAGATCCTCTCTGTTCAACGCGCATCTAATCGATGACAGTGCTCGACTCGGTACATCGCGACTCGTGACTCTAGATCTTCCCTCGGCACTCTCCGAACGCGTGTTAAATGCCCTCAAAGCAGACCCTCGTACCGTTGACCTTCGGTCGCTGGCGCCGCATTTTTATAGTCTCGGAATCAGGGTACTGGAGTTGTTTGAAGAAGATAATATGGCTGATGTCTTGAGTGACGTAAGTGCCGAAGTCCTTAGATCTCGTCCTCAATGCTGGGTTGGCTAATGACGTGGCTGAACAGACGTTTCGGAGAAGAGCATCCGAAATCGCAGACCATGCTCACAACTCGCGCGGTGCTCTGGGTGAAGGAGTCGAGTTCTTGAGAGGGTTGGATGAGACTGAGAGACAATGTACTCCCACCTTGAATCTTTGACTGTTCTTGCACGGATCAACTGACATAAAGCTCTAGTATTCCGGATAGCTCACGACAGTGCCAAGGAGATTCGGATCTGGGCCAGGGAAGCCAAAAGGTCGAAATGAAGTCGACATGGAAGAAGTCTGCTTGGGCGACTTTGTATCGCATCACGACGTCACGAATTCTAGAGTCTGAGGAGTTACCGATGATACCATAACCATTGCATGGGCCTTATAGAGATATTGTAGGGAGTCGTCTAAATCACAAGAAATGGTCAGCTGGCCATGACTTTCGGGCTTTTCTCTATCCATTGGACGTTTCGTCATTTCTTGGTCCAGGCGTGGGGGAAGCTAGTCCATGTTGAGCATTCCCTGGTACGCAGCAACTGAGCATGCTCTACGTAGTACTCGGAGTACATTGCATTTGACCGGACAATTAACCGTGATTCGATCAATCGACATTACGCCTCGTTCATTAGAGATGATGGCACCGCTGTCGACCTCATTCCAAACCACGAAACATGTATTGCGAAGCTTGGACAGACGCTCGTATTGTCTTGCATTGACCATGTACTTACTGTGTACGTACTAAGTTCGGTTACTGCATAGCAGTGATAGCACACAGTGAGTCAAGTTAGTAGAGAGTCTAGAGACTGCAAAAAGCCAAGGTCATCCCAATCAGGCTTAACGCAAGGGGTAATCCAAAGCCAGCCACCACGCGGGCACTCTTCCGATTGGGCGCCGAACACAGCTAATGCACCGTGTTGCCCGCGAAGCTCGAAGCCTCTTCTTGTTCTTGCGGGACACACCCAATCACCGCGTCTGCTCCACAGCTGCTCTCGCGACACCCAATCACCTGCTCGGGATGCAGACCCGTCACGTCTAGACGAACCATGGCGTGCGCCAACTTACTCCGTACTAACCAGTACTTACTGGTTAATTACTGGGTAGTTACTTAGTCTTTTTCGCTGACAGAATCTTAGCTGCGTTCCGTCCTCGTCCTCCTGCTCCTCCTCCTCCTCCTGACTGCCCGCTCCATTCGTCACAATCACCTTTTCGGCTTCGATTTCTTGCTTTTGCGCCATCCTGACTGTCCCTCGCTTGTGATATCGGACCCCGCGATGCTGAATAACTGCACTCAGTCAATTACAGACATCTGATTCTTGTTCAAACTCAATTCGACTCCTCCGATGCACTCTTTCGCCTATTCCTGAAGCACCCGTGCGGAGTCCTCTATGCTTTGGTGCAGACTCACCACCCCCTCGCATATCTCCAACCCCTTTATGTCGAACTCAATGCGCTTTGTCGTCGCCCTCGCTGGATCTGCCAATCAATAATCGCTTGCCCCCTCTGACTGCAGGCAATTCGAGGCAAAATTAAACCTCCGACACTGGGCGCGTCTGTGGGCAAAGCAAAGTTGCTGCAAAGAACGGGGTCCCGCCTTCCGCATTATTCGATTTTTGCTCCGTACCTTTAAAGCAGGGACTCGCCTGCGACGATCGAGGCAAGATGAGTCTTTTCGATCAGAGACGCAGGCTGTCTCCGTCTCCGTCAGTGTCACCATCACCTTCACCTTTACTTCGGCGCATCCGGGGTGTGTCTCCGACACAAAGGACATCCTCCCAGCGACGAACATCCACTCAAAGAGTGTCTTCGCGTGAGTGTCTTCTTCTCCTGTTCACGTCACACAATGCTAACAGTATTCCTGACAATAAGGCATCACTGACACTGCTGCACATCCTCTTCGTGATTCTACCTTGTCCTCTCGAAAGATCTCTCGCAAGAACCCACCCCACATTAATAACAGTAAGTCATGAGAAAAGTGCTATCATATCCTACTGCGGGCGCTAATTTGTGTGCACAACAGGTATTGCCAAATCAAAGTTCCCCATCATGGACTCCCGTCCGCAGACACCAGACTATGAGGAATTCCGTACGCCTCTCTTCATCTGACACTCTTTGACCTCACTGCTGACCATCACCTGCGACAGCTAGCACTGATGCCTCCTCCACCTCGACAACGCTCGTCAATCCAGTGTCAGCCTTTCTTCAGGGCGCAATTGAAGAAGGACGTGCCAGTCGCAATTCCCGCAAAACCCCTCAGCAGCTCTTAGAAAATCTTGACAATAGACCTACAACGTCGGGTTCGTGTTCCAAGTCGCATGTGAACAGTCCCTCTGAGAGACAGCGACGAAAGGATTGCTTCGCAGCGTCCGGTCACAAGCAACCGGGGGACATGAGCCTGCGTGAAACGAATGATGTTTGGCTCCTCTCTGCTGGTTGTAAGGCTCCTTACTAACGGGTGTCAACAGTACGTGTCGCAAAAAAATAAGGAGAATTTCCAATTGAAACTTGACCTCCATTGTTACAAACAAAAAATCGCCAAAATGCAGGAGAAAATGGAGCACATAGATCACATGGAAAAAGAGCTGCGACGAATGCACGATCTAGAGGAAGAATTGAATGAGCTGCGGAGAGTGGAGGAATACAATCGACGATTGCGAAAAACCAATGAGGAGCTACAGTCAGAAGTTGACATGAGAGACCAGGCAGTCAAAGAGGCTGTGGGATTGATTGTTGCTTTGGAGGCAAAAAACGAGCAGTTGCGAATGGAATTACGGGCTGGTCGTGAAAAATCATCGCTCCCCATCAACGGCTCCACCACTCGGGCCGATGATGCCTCTGAAGTGTGCACTCCGAAAGCTCAAGCCTTTGTCGACATACCTGATCGAACCTCTTCAAGAAAAGGAACCGTCCGCCGGCCACGCAAGTCACCTTCTTTCTTGCATGAAAAAAGCGAAAGCACTGCTGCTCTACGAAGCCTTTTCCTAGCCGAAGAAAATAAATCGAATCGGTCTGTCAGTGCATCGACCATAGGGACTACTGTTGACTCAAAAACCGACCCGCCATCACCGAGGTTGAGTATCCTCAGCGAGTGCAGCTTATTTTCGCCACATGATTATCAGCCGGCGATTACTGGCTTTGGTCAACTGGATCATTTGGATCATCTTACTCTCGTCAACGAAGACTCTTCTCCCGTAAACACTGCTACGAAAAATGGTTCGGAGGACTATCTCTCAGATCGCATAAACGACTGGATGCACTATGACGAACACAATTTACAACAAAAGACTATCAACAGAGGCCGTGCGGTTTCCGACGTGTCTCGAGACTCACGTGTTCCTACAACACGTCTGGACGAGCCGTTTCAGCTGATGCGCAAGACGAGACATACTCAGCGACCGAGCCCGCGTCAGCAGCAGTTAGCTGAATTTGGCGGCAACCTTCCGCCAACCCCGGATACGATGAGCACATTTCGCCCTGCTTTCAAGCAAGGATCATATGCTAGTCTACGCAGGGATCTACCAATGAGTCGGCCACGTTCTGCTGACGAGCTCACCACACGAAGTGCTAGCCTGAGCACAAATTCTGATGGTATCGATACTGCGGCAAGCGTGATTTCGCAGCACAACGTGCAAAACAGCTCTACCGGTCTCCATCCTTCATTCAGCCACTCCGGCAGAGGTTCGGCAAAGGCCACCCGCGGGCTAGGAGCCGAAGTTCCAAGTCACCTTCGACAAAGCTACTATGGCGGAGATTTGCTTTTCAACGAAGAAGGTGCCGAGAATGTCGTCTCAGACATGCCTGTAGCTCGGACCTTGTCTTACAAGACTACCACTCCGATCAAGCCTTCTAATGAGTCATTCCCAGTGTTGACGCCACAGGATTGGTTAGACGCAGCAAAGCCAGAAGAGGAAAACAGCAAGGTAGAGGAGTATTCTAGCCCAGAGCTAGAAAGCGAAGAGGTATCGCCACAGGATTTCGGAAACAACAGCAATCCCGATGAAGTTTCAACTGCAGATGCCAACACTCTGCGTAATCCGCCGCTTCGGCTTCAGGCCTGGGCTAACGAGTCTCAGCCCGTGTCGGAGGTCCATCAACACCGCAGAAGGTTGTCTCGCTTCTTTACTCGAAACCGCCAAAGAGACAATCAGCCAGAGTCGGTGGCTTCTCCAAGTACGGGACCTTCGCCGGTCCCGCAAAAGAATGTGCTATTCAAGCACCGGAGAACCAGCTCAGGTCCAGGGCTTGATTCCAATGAAGGCACCTCTGCTGCTGGTCCTGCATCCGGTCGCCGCCCGTCAAAGCCGCTTCTCGATCATCGTCCCTCGACAGCTTCGCGGCCAATAACCTCTGACAGCGCAGAGCCTCGAACCAAAGGATCTCTTTTGCTGGGCTGGATGAAGAGCTCCCACAACAAGGACAATGAGCCATCTCCTACCGGCCGCCTCGGGTTTGCTCGTTCTACAACAGAGCGACCCAAATCTACTGCCAGCCTGGATGTTTCTACACTCAACCTTGGTCGGGACACAACAGCTTCTGACGACGAGCCTGTTTTGCGAGCTCGGAGACGTTCTCGAAGGATGGCATAAACTGTCTTTACCACTATTGACACCTTGTATCATAATCACTCCACCATCAATACCACGACCACTCATTAACAGTCGCCAGGAGTGTTCATACATCACTTTGGCTTCACATATGCACATGATACCCAATATTGTACCACTAACCCAACTCTGTTTCATACATAAACCTTGCCACTATCACTATCAACCTTTTCAGAAACGGAATCTGTCTTTTCCTGTTTGTGTCATTATCATCTTACCACCATTGGGGAAATGTCTCCCTTTCTCTTTGTCTCATACGTTTCCTTTCTTTCTGCGGCTGCTTTCTCTTTGCTCGTCAGCATTTTGATACTTTCCTTGCTTCGATGCTATGGACGATGACTATACTTATGTCTGCACGTATATATTCATATAGACAGTGTGTGTATGAAGATGATAATTGCTTCGACCAGTCTGCAAACCTGATCAGTGTAATACGTACGGTATATCTTCATTAAGATTATATGTCGTGGGAATGCCTACCTCTTTGCTATATATACTTCCCAGGTACATCTCCCGTCGTCTCTCATGTATACATACTACTTCGGATCAAGCGTATCCAGCAAACCATCCCACTGGGTCCTCAGCTCCTCCATCTGCCGCCAACACTCCCTCCCCACCTCCTCGAACCGCACCCTATCCTCTGCAGTAGCAACCTTCATTCCCCTCCTTCGTCTTCGAACTCTATCCGCCTCTACAACAAAGTCTCCATCGACGACACCACCATACCCCCACCCATCCGTCTCCGTACTGGCCACAATCGGGCTTCCCCAGAAATTGGTCGAAGAGCCCCATTTGGCATGTCCACCCCCCCGATCTCGATATGGTTTCTCGGCTGCGTCGAGGGTAGACTGAGGAGACAGAGCGAGCCAAACAAGTGCATTCGCGCCACTATAAGGGAAGATGGCGTGCCAAGGGGAACCCAGCCAGCGCGCAAGATACATCGCAGCCACAAAGGACCAATACAAAGGCAATATGAGCGGCACAATCGAGGTCCCGCAAATTCCCGGGTGGCCGAGATACGTCACGGGCTCTGGTCCATCTGCTTCTTCTGCGTCTGTCTTTTCGTCAGCAGACAAGAACTTTTGCACCCACGGCTTCGTGCTCGGTAAATCCGACGTCAGCGCCAGGAGATCGGTCAGTGTCTTTGAGCTCTCGTACGACACGCCCGTCTTCAATCCTTGTATATCATCCACGCTAAACGACTTATCCGTAGCCTCAATACTGCCGACCCAAATCACCCGTCCCGGTCCATGGCTCGTGCTCGTCTTCTGTCCCGCCCGCCTGAGTAAGGGCATTACGTTATGAGCAAGCATGTAATGTCCAAACACGTTTGCGCAAAACACCGATCCCAGCGGAGGCTCGGTTGGTGATTGGGTCTGCTTGGGGACTACCATGCCGACGTACCCTAATTTGTAGCTGGGCCATGTAGTCGCGTGTAACATGTCGGTGCATACGTTCCATATGGCGGATGGCCAATTTATTCCTGACCATCCCCCTATCCCCGCGTTCAGGATTATGGAATCGAGTTTTGGGAAATTACGATTCAGGCGGAAAGAAAGAGCGCGGACGGAAGGCAGGCTGAGTAGATCGACGGTTTCGGCGAGGATGTTTATACGAGCTGACACCTCGGCGCCGAGGCGTAATGCGTGTCTGCGCATGTCCTTTTTGAGGGTTTGCACTTGAGCGGGTGGACGGCGCGTGGTGAATATGAGGGTTAGCTGTTTAGGGGTGTTGGTAGGGTCTTTGGCGAATTCGTCGATCAGACGGAGGCAGGTTGAGTAGCCGAGACCCCTGTATCATCCCATTGAATATTAATTAGCTGGTGGGCATTTGAGATTGTCTCGGAAAAAGGGAGGGAGTACGTACGAGTTAGCTCCTGTCACAAGTACCACGGTGTGGTTCTCGAGCTTGTCGTTGGGTCCTAATTCGAGCCGCGGCTCGTCCTCCGTGGAGTAGGGTGTCTTTACTGACATGACGCAGGTTGCCAGCAACAAAGTGTGTATCTGAGGGGGGGATGCTGACTTCTTACTGCGCAAAGAGTGAAGAAAAGAAGAGGACGTTGGATCGTGAACCCCGTATCACACGATAAATAATATGCCGGACCATGCGAGCACCGATTGGTTGGCAGCTCAGCTCTCCCGCAACGCTAAAATCGGAGTTCTTCCGGGTTTGATATCAAAAATCAATATTGACCTTGACGAACCACTTCTGAACAGTTCTTTTGCAGCGATGCTTTACTACTTGACAGATTTGCAAAGCATTCAAGTTCGAACAATGGTCATGTTTTAATTGATGTCATCGTCAACCCATTTTCAGATTTCATGACGTTGCACAGTTTATCTACGTTAGGCACATTCGAGGTCCACTTCGAATCCAAACCCATCATGTCTCTGGCCGCAGATTTTCTAGATCGTGCGCTCCTTTCCATTGACATGAGTGTACTAACGAAGATAATCTAGCTTTGTGAATATGACAGAAAGAATGTCGGGATCATCTTGAAAATGGCTTCATGAAGAAGTGATTCATGACGAAGTGACAAAAAGCAAACCCTGATATTCCCCTTTCGTCAAGCATCGTGCAATTGAACACCGCTTGCGCAGGCAACAATTTGACCAGAGGTCCTTCACAGTCTTCAACTATGATCATCGAACAGAGTCGTTATCGCTTTTCGGCGGATTTTTGCTAGACTTTACAGTGTGGTAGGATAAGGCCTTGAAAGGTCTGGGTACATACGACCCTTTTGACTCGAAAGTAAATGAAATCTGAGAGAACACCACAGAGCAGTTCGATGATCTGAGCTGTCCCTGATAAAGCCACGAAGTTTCACGCAAGAGTTCTTGAGCCCGTACTCTTCGTGCATAACCAGCTGGACGAATCGCCTGGAATTCTGGAAAGCTGACCGTGCAAATGCGGCTGTAATATTGTCAAAGGCCTTGCCGAAGAGTCCGCGAACACTGTCATGAATTAAATCAGATACGGTCCTTCCGCTTCCACATCCGCGAGCCTGTGTCGCCATTTTCCGCCGACTTGTTAATTGCAAGCAGGGCATTTGAACTCGAAGTTACGCAGGAGTAACTGATACAGCGGTATCAGTTGGTATATTCGCCACCACTATGGAAGCGGCTCCAACCGTGTGTGTAGGCGAAGTCATCCCGGAGGGCCCACGAGGGAGATCTATTCGTTCACTGATGCATTGGCGGGTGTTGTCAACGTCGGCACAACCACCATATGTATGGCTGGGAAACGATCTTCCCCTGTCAAATTAAGATGCTTATAATCCACTGTCTTGAACTGTGTCGTGATCCTGGAACTTTTATCCAGGACTAGAGTCGCTTGACATTCGAATGTGATCAGCAGGTGGTTAAAACTATAGCGGGAATGTCAATGGAGACCTGACGAGCACTCGGATCCTGCAGCGAGACCACCGGTGTACAAACGCCTACTGCGAATCGTTTTCCGCATCCCAACTTCAAGGTGGATGGGATCAGTGAACTCGACAAGATTACACAGGCATTGAGATGGACCGAACAGCGGAATAGGGAGCGGCATTTTCGGGTCAATATTGGCCTGCAATATCTGCCATGTTTGAGAGTGTCGAGACAACATCGGATGATAGAATGTGGTAGTCTCGTCATGCTCCTTTTACATAGAACGCCTAATCTTGTAAGACGGTCATTTGGCGCTTCTAAATTGCAGACCATGCTACCACGCAGACTATTTCTACCAGATGGCGATCGCTAAATGACCAAGCCGACGAGGAGGAATACAATCATGTACTCTATAGTCTCACTTGTCAGGTTGATCACCCGGTTATATGGTGTAATGTTATTAGTGAATTACATCACAATCTCTCAGGTACAATTCGGCACAGAGATCTTTGTCTGAGGAGTTCAAGAAAATAGGTTGTCAAGTAGATTTTTCCACGCCATTAAACAAGAGCGCTTCGAGATGTTCAAAGTCTGAAATCGAATAGTCTCATGGGTTTTATCCTCGATAGAGGTTGTTCGTGCCTCTGTGCCCCTATATGTGGTCGGTCGGTCACATTTACCCTACCTTCCCGAATAGGAAAGTGAGTAAGAACAGCTTAACATCAAGAAACTCTTACAACCATCATCTAACAGCATACAGTAGTCTGCATTCGAATCGTGTTATGCTCTATATTGTAACTATCTGTTTTCTAGATATGTAGGGCGATCGCACAAACTTACTTAGTAGTCAAGCAAGTATGTACAGTGGCACGTATACCCAGAGATCTCATATGCAGTTGCAAAATGGACGAGTGATTATTTCGTGCAGTGCCCGCTTGGACAGGTTAGACAAGCAACCTCTTCATTTTTCAATTTGATCAGTGTTCGGCGCCAGTATACAGGAATCTTGTTTCGGATTGATGATGAACGGTCATCACATTGTACCTCACTGCATAATACATGAATATACCAAGATCAAGATATATAATAGAGTGGTATATGAACTACATCCCAAGTAAGGATCAACCGACCTAACCAACCCAACAGCATGGGTCTTCAGTGTTGTCCTTCAAAGGACCCCTCCTGAACCGTCGGAACATCGACCCAGGGGGGGTCAAAATGTGATACATCACAATCCTGCCAAGATAGACATGACCTATGTCTAGTACAATTTTGTGCTAGAATAGCGGCTTATCCTCTCACGTTATTGGGCTGGTGCACATGAGTTATTAATTGATTGCTAGGCATGGAGATTGAGGCAAGCTCCAGCTCGTAAGCGTTTTTGACCGTAAGGTTGATCAGCATCTACTTCAAGACCTGACATGTAACAGGTAAGATTAGTTCCGACGTGGTATTTGTCAAGATATTATAGCTCATTGTAGCCAGACAACCGACAATGACCTAGTATTGAACCCGTAAGAGATGATCGCCAACCAAATATACAATGAATTACGACGCAATCTTCGTAATTCAATACATGTACGTGCCGCCCTGTCAGCACAGCTTCATGCCGATTTTTTCAGGTGATGACCAGTATAGTCACGCTACTGTGAGCTGAGCAGATAGAACAAAAGGTCCTCTGCGAATGATGCGAACTAACGTCCGACTAATCAGTGCTAATGTCCCGAGTATGGATCTAAGTGACTTTAGGGCATGTGCTATGGAGTCATTGTTCCCAATTCAAGTGTACTAAAGAGAAACTAGATATGCAAGAAATCAGGATCTCGGAACATAGTGTTCCAGAGTCTCAGTGTCAGCTCGCTGATTATTAGCCGGACAGTCCAAGTAGTTGGTTACTTCGAAGGTTTTAGTAAACATACTTTGCAGTTTGAAACCACGGGATCAATTCAGGAATGTTTATTTGAGTTACGGTGCCCAATGATTTCATCTCGATGTGGAATTCAAAGTTTCTTAGCCTCTTTACGTACATTCCTTGAAAGAATAAGCCAATAAGCCAGGACAGGACGTCCATACGTAATTGTCTGCCATGCTTCATGGCCCATGAGTATGGGTGGATGGATGGATATACTCTCATCCTAGCGCCGATCTCGTCGCCACCAGATGACAGTCAAACATACACAGGGCCACCAATCAGTTGCATGCAAGTCAAGTGGGCTTGAAGGACCGTGAACATTGCTTTCGAGGCTCGAAGACAAATGGTCAACCTCGATATCGACTAGAGTTCGGCTTATACCATGTGAAGTCCAACTTGATAAGAGATGCGTAGATAGATCCTTCGTATCGCTTCAGAGCTGGGCTTGTTGTTAGTGGCCGGCCGATCACCAAGGGTGAAATACGAAAACTGTACGAGCACTAACAGCGAGCTTCGTATAGTTCGATCGTATGCGAAGTATTATCTCTCAAGCGTGGCTCTAGCAGAATCGAATGTATATACATGTATAGTCAGCATTGTCTAGGTACATGTTCACGCAAACCGCCAATCAATATGGCCTAGCCAACACTAAAAGATTTGGCTTTGGGGGTGCCCTATGGGGCCATTTATCTAAGATCCGGATTCAAATTCCAGCAATAGAGGTACTCATCTCACAGTACTGCCGACTATCGATCGCTAACCACAAATCTCGATATTACTTATCTCTGGCATCAACCACTGCTGTCCGACCCCTTGTCATGTCGACGATCTACTCGCCTCAATGGTTTGTCGTCATTCGCACGTTACCTAGATAGACAGTAAAAACAATTGTCCTCGAAGCATTTGTTCTCGGAATATGATACCACTCTTGTCTGGGTCCATAGCATGGCCCAAATAATTGCTTACGACGTACTCGTTAGCAACATGTACCATGCGAATCCACGCTGAAAGAATATTGTGCTGGGTTCCATTCATACGTCCAATCATTTCTATCTATCAATTTCCTGGTGTTGGCTGACTAGAACGACTTCGGTATGACTGATCAAGCCGGCGGCTGATATTACGCATTCTTACTGGCGAGAACGGCGAGACAGGATATCACTTAGCGAACTGTGGCGGTCGTCGCAATGCTTTGGGTTCACTTTTCGACGCAGCTGAGCCGGTGATGCGGGGTCTCTTGGAAAGATAGAGATACTGCACCGTACCTGTCCCAGGACAGAATTTCCGAGCAGGTCAGCTGCTCGGCGCCTCTTTCTCTCTACATGAAGTTAGAGTCTTTCTGGGTGATTTTGTATATTGAAAAGCGACAGAATATATCGCAATAAGCACGCATGATGATAAGTGGCTCGAAAGAGATGCGCCATTGTAACTCACAACTCGCCGAAGTGGGATTCCCTAAACTTCTTTTTTTAGAATTCGTGGAACGAAATAGAAGAAAAGTCAACGAGAAGTATGAAAGCCACCATGTACGTGCTACTGTAGTCAGACAGATTTTCCACATGTCAGAAACGCAGGTCGTCCGTATATATGGCTTGGCCGGAAATGGCAAATGATAACGATCGTTCCCTCGTAGGAGAATTTGGGCTTTTGAGCCGAGGAGTTATACCTTGTTCGTGATTAATTGGGCGAGATATGTCTCAATATCTGCTTGGCGCCAATGGTCACGAAAAGCTCGTCTTGTCTGGCATGGGATTCGTGAACGCAATGCCCTTCAGACGTTGCATCTGACCTGACAACGTGGTGTTACACATAGTTAAAGACTTGGTAATTATGCATAGCGAGTGATAGGGATGTGAAAATGACGATGATGGTACAGGAAGGTAAATATAGCTTGCTTCGTATATTAATCATCATCAACGACCATGAATCGCCGTCGAACTGTATGATGGTTGATGTGTTTGCCTCCAGCTTCGAGAAGCTGACAGCTGGGTATGTGAGAGAGGAAGGTTAACCCGACCACCCAGACTGCTGGGTCGGTCTAAATATGACCTACGTACGTAACGCGTTACTCAGTTACGCAATTTGTGTTTTGTATACATATATCTACGTATTGATAAGGGTGATGTTACTGTATGTTTCCGTCATGTTACGGCCAGAAAATAAACGGACATACCGTATTTCTCGTAATAGTGTCACCAATCAGCTCGACTAGGTAGTTATATAGTGGCTTATATCCTCATTCCTATGACCATGGCCAAGATGGAGCCATGATGAATATAGATCCCGACCGAAGAACAGCAAACCCTGGACGCAACAAAGTAATGTCATTGTTAGCTGAGAGAGAGTCGGCGAAATCTTCCGAATCGGGAGTCGGACGTACTAATCGCTATCATCACAAGGTAACAAGAATGGCCGCCTAATTAGCAGGTGATCACAGAATGAACCCTCAGTATGAGTAAGATATTCGGTCAGTCTCAAAAACATACCCCACAAAGCGCGGGCTCGCTGTGTGACGGGATGGTCGAAAGTTGCGGCCCGATTCTTCGAAATGTCAACGTATGTACGTCTACGAGTAATCGATGCTGAAGAGAATTTTCCAGATTCTAGAATCGACGGGATCTGCCGACCGAGTCTCCATGGCCTTCTAGATTCTAGATAGGATATTGACAAGCTCGATGGTGTTCGTGATTGATTCTCCGAAGAGAATACATAATGTATACGCCTCGAAGGTTGGAGTTATACGACTATGCCCAAAGCCCGATAAAATATGCCTATTCCCTTTCAAACGAGTGAGATCCTGAGCCTCATGAAAACAGGCGAATCCATCCGCCAAGAAAACTTGAACAACGTCGAACTGCCGAAGAGCAAATTGAATACACGGACTAATGTCCCTATCGAGTCTGTATGCCGTGATCACCTTCCCTCGATGGGACGTAGTAATCAATTCATTCTGGAAGAGGATGTATACTGCGCACATGGAAAGCTGCATTGTTACATAGCCTCCCGTGAGATCGAGGTGGTGTACTCGCAAATCCTGGGGTTGGGCTGCCTTATGGACAAGGGGTTTGATCCTGTCGGTCAACTAGTTTACCCCGTAGGAATGTAGTTTGTCTAGAACGTAGTCGATGCTATCTAGCTAGCAGATCTAGCTACGTAGTTGTGAAGAATGGCAGGTAAATCTTTCTTCGGCATGATTACTCTGCAGGTCAGACGCACTAGCATGTTCTTAGTGAGGCGAAACTTGCCACAACGGTATCATACGTACGACTCCGAAGGGTGTCCTTGATGCAGAGAGGAGCTCTGCATGGACAAGACTGCTTGCTAGAATGTGCTCATAACTCAATCACGAGACTGGGTCCTTGGCATTTGACAGTCCGTCGTGTTGATCCGACTTGATTGAACAATGAAAGTGAAGCAAGTGCGCAGTCCTTCAGTGCTGAGCAGATGATGAAAGAAAGTTGAAACTCAATCCAGGACTGCACCTGGTCCGAAAAGAAATATCATTCTGAAACGAGGTTTCGGTGTGTTCGAACTGTCCAAGGTGATTGACTCTTTAGTGGCCAGAGGTTATTCCCGTGTCTCCGAACCATGCTTGGAAGTAGAGGGAGAGCTTTGAACAACATCGAAGATTGCCAAGATTGGATGTTCAGCCAACACTCAGCTTGAAATTTCCATCACTTTGATTGGTAAACTCTGTTTTCCTTCTTGCTTCGTAGAATCCTTTTCTATGTAAGCGGGAGTGGTAGGGGCCGTATCACATTATCTGGACACCGTTCATTATTGATCTGTAGATTGAGAGGCTTTGATAGCATCGCCTACAATACTCGGCGCCGAAACGCCAACTCACGCTTATCAGCCGACTCCTAGCCTTCGTCACGCACTAGGCGAATCTGCCGGCCAAGTGACAGAATCGGCTTCATCATTGTCTATCTCGAAGTGTTCCTCCTCTCCCCTATCACAAGTGGGTAGTCCAAACCTTGTTGACCCTGAAATGGGAGATCCACCATTAGCCAAAAGCAAAGGCCACAACCTAGAAATCTAAAACGGAGGAAGGAAACAGTGAAAACGGCCATGATACAATTGCCCGGAGTACGAGTCACAGAGTAGTTGAGACAAGTACGTAAGTACGCGACATGACAAGCCATTTGTATAGGAATTACGTGCCGAGTAATGAAAAGTGACCTACCAAGGAAGAGAAAAATACGATGCTAGACTAGAAGTGGCTCGGCCGTGAGACTACTTCTCAAGTGTGTCAGAAAAGGCGAATCATTTTGAGTTTTGCCCCAGAAAGCCACCAAAAAGTTAAAATGACTAGACTGAATTGGATGGCCTTGGTTTTCTCGGGGGTAGAAAGATCTGGCCAGGGGACGTATGATGAGAGCACGCATGCCAATCATTTCATGCTTGCATGCCCGTACTACGTACTGAGTAGTACGTATGCACTGCACAGTAGCGTAACTGGTCCAGATGGTAAGTGGAATGTTTTTCGCTGACTGATGTCCGGATCTGGGCCAGACTGCGGCCTTTTCCCAATGACCTCAGCGCGGACTAGAGCAATTAACCTACTGACCATCGATCTGGTCGATCATTTCTATGTGTCCAGTATCATCGTGTCAAAAGTGGTCTCCTATTTACAAGGATTCAATTACATGTTCAGTAATATGCGGACTGACAAACTGAGAAAGAAAAAAATACGTGACTGCGTATTCATTTGTGAGATACAGATACGCGTAATACAGTACGGAGGGATCCGTACGCAAAACTGGTAACGCACCGCGTAAATACGAAAGGTGCGGTGAGACGACTGGCCAACGCGGCCCACACTAATTGCGCGCTTTTATCGTCCCTTTTAGTTACGGAGTAAACCCTGTCGGGCTCCACTCTGCTTTGCAAGTCGACCCGAGACACTGGAGACTGGAGTCCCCGTTGACATGACCGGGCCAACCATCGTACATAGCTTACCGGACGGAGTCTATACTCAATTTGACCAGTTAAGAATCGAGGACTTTGACTGGTCACCAGCTGATGGTCTGTTTGTGTTTTTTGCAAGGTAGTCGGGTTGCCAACCATCAGGGACGATTCTTGGGCGTCTTCTTCGGTTTTCCGGGAGATGATTCCTCATCCTAATGAAGTAATCAGAAGACTCATCCTCTTGGTGTTTCAAATTCGGTATTCCGCGGATCTCTAGATATCATCGTGGCATGGCATCTTGGCGCCAAGTTACTTGTTGCCTGTCTGTCCATAGTGTGAACGGAGTACATTGTGCGGGGAAAGGAAAGTTCGATTGATTGTGGGCCAATGATATGGGCTCATTTTGCTACTATCAATTCATCTAACCAGCCAAATCACGATCGAGCAGTCAATGCTTACATCAGAGTCATTACTGTTTTACTTACTGTGAGAACGTATACGCGCAGTAAAGAATACTTCATGCGTCCTGGTTTCAGGCATTTATCGGGAGGCTCAGACACACGAGCTGAATGTTATCACTGAATCAGCGTATAAAACAAATTCTGTAAATTACCAGCCACGCCGTACTGTAAGATATGTAAGTAACATTGTAATGTTTCTCGTCCGAATACCACCGTAACTCTTCCTCTTACAAATGAGATAAGAACAGGGTCCGGACGGGAACTCACGAAGGCCCCACCCACAAAAGCTAGTGTCGGATGAAACTGTGCTTGAGTGGGTCGATGTCAGAATGTCATATCTGATTGGCTCGATCGGCTGGCTGTATGTTGTATGTCACTACCCCGGTAATAATACACCTGCGTGTTACCTTACCATGTACGTATGTACAGACCATTCCCGCTAGTAACATGGAAACATTGACGGGGTGTGTTGGATGTCGCCTTCCTTTTTTTCTCCTCTTCGCCTTCCGTCTTAATGTTTGAGACCAGACTGGGAGAATTCGCGAACTATCGAGGTCTGCTTCTTACAGTCACGTCTACATGGCTAGCGATATCAAGCGAGATTCTAGATTTTGGTTCATGGCGGACTCACGAAGATTTTCACCAGGCTGATGGACTGAATCCAGCCAGTTACCCTGGAGCCACTAACTAAATTAAACTAACCCCTCTCGTCGCTCGTCCCATGTTCGTAAGAAGATGTAATCTAAATTAGTCCTTGGGATGTCATTTTAGTCGGCGGGTCATATAGACACATTTGGTTTTACATACGTAGGGACATGCTGGTAGTGTCAGTAGAAAGGCCTGCGAGGGCACTGGACAGTAAACCTTCTATATACTCGCCCTTTTCCTCGGCGCTATGTTGTATCAACGTCAATTTAGGAATACACTGCACACCACAACCCCGGCTATGCTTTAAGCGTTCGACCTGCCATTCGAAGCTCTATACATGATGTTATCATAACAATTTTCCACCAGCCGGCGTTCTATAACAATCACCAACATTCCGCAGCCCCGTCTCCCCCTCTTCTTCATTACTCTGCTCCTCCTCTTGTCACTCTGCATCGCGCGATTAATTGGCAATCTGCAATCACCGATCATCTCACAAGGTGATTACTGCTCGCTCTAGCCCCCTTCCCATCCGGGTTGCCAATAATAAAACCCTGCGCATCCCACGTTAGAGGGATACGGCGCAGCCAGAAAGTCCAGCCGGTCCACCCTACCAAACCCCGGGCTTCTCGCGACCTTGGATTCACTGAAAACAACTTAGCTCGAATAGCCTTGTCCATAACAAGCCGTGAATCACCTGTCTGTTGCCTCCATTATTCGACAATCGGTCAAATATATTATTACATCGGCCTGTTCCCTCCCGTCCACCAGCGTTCTTCCGATTAAATATTTACCAACCCCACTCTTCCTTCCCTTTTCTTAACTTGCCTGTTTTCTCCTACACATACAACCTCTCTGACTTGGTCTCTTGTTATTTCATTTTGTTTTTCAACGATTATCTCACATCAAACATACTTCATCAAATATCAACATGGCTCCTGGAGGTTCGCGAGGGTTCAACTGTTCGTGGGAGAGATGCGGAAAGGTATGAACCGTCCACTATCGCTACTGAAGTTTATACTGATTCAATCAGTCGTTCAATCGCAAATCCGACTTGTGCAGACATTATCGTATTCATACCAACGAACGGCCTTATCATTGCACGGTGCCTAGTTGCAACAAGAGCTTCATCCAACGCAGTGCCCTAACGGTCCACTCGCGGACCCATACCGGCGAAAAGCCTCATGTCTGCGACCATGAAGACTGTCGCAAAGCCTTTTCTGACGTAAGCGTTAATTCCAAACTAAGCAGGTTGCACATTTGCTCACTTAAAGTAAAGTCGTCGAGTTTGGCGCGTCATCGTCGTATACACACCGGCAGACGTCCATATATTTGCTCCGAGCCCGCGTGTGACAGAAGGTTTGCTTTCACTCTTGGCCAGCCATCCACCCAACTCGACTAACTTTTCCAGCTTCTGTCGGAAGACCACCTTGACGAAGCACCAAAGCCGTACCCATCAACCAGGTGGAAACACTCGGCCCTCCTCGGAAGAGGCGCCTACCCCAGAAAGCATGACATACCAAACGCCTGTGATTACAACAATGACGCCTAATTCCAACCATTACATGATTGCGCAACAGCCATACTACCACAACGGACCTACACCCACCACTGCCGACTTCTATCAGACCCCACAGCCAGCTATGCACTTCACTCAACCGCAGGCAATGGTGCCTCAGCCTATTCCCACCGCTGGACTTCCGACTCCACCCTTTGAGCAACAACACTATGCGCAAATCATGCAACAGCAACAGCAGCAGCCCAGATATGAGCCGGCTCCTCACCCGACTTATATTCAACCGCAGTATCAATCCCCGACTCCGCCGTTTGTGGCGCAACAGCAACACCACATGACTGCGGATGTCCGCCCTCTAATGGCCACATATCATCCCGACCAATTCAAACCCCCTGCTCGAATCTTGAGCTCACAGGAAGGTACGGACTGGTCGTTCCTCGGAGTAAGCTGAACGAGCCGCCAAACCTTCCAACTACTGAACAACACATGTTAATCAAGTTTTCATCCTCTTAGTGCCTTGACTGGAGGTGCAGCCCCGGGTCCGGAACACAAGACTACGCAATGACTTTCTCGGGGGATGAGAAACGGCCACTGATGGGGAAGTCTTAATCTCTCCTCATCGGCCTATTTTCTTTCCGTTACATTGGATTTGTTTTCTTCGTCGAAAGACAGCGTTTCCGCACCAATGAACCATTTAACGACGGCCTTGTTTTGTGCTTTTGTATTTTGCCAAAATGATTTACCTATCTTTGTCTTCTCATCTATGGTCTGCTCTACTGTAATTATGGCTATGCAAGCGGAGGGGTTCTGGAGGCGGGTTTTCCCACTGTTTTGACGTCTGTTACAAAGTTGCTGGTTGGCACACTGATTTTACTGGGAGGTCCCCGTTATGACCCATAATAGGGTTAATTCTACTGTTTTTGTTCACATTAACAGCGTGTCGTTTATCCACTAGTTAGTACTGTGTCCGTCTATTTGTCTTCTGTCTTTCTTGGTTACAATAAGGATCGGCGATCACTCGCACACGCTTGGCTCAAACGGTTCTTAGCAGCCGTTTCTATGTGACTACTTGATACCCCATCATCATCATCATCAACATCATAATACATTCCTTCGATTGATCAATCAAAATGCAACTCTACTCATCCTTTGTCTTGGCACATATACATCAACATGTAGACAAAGACTTTACTCATGGGAACCCACTAGGAATGACCGTTGGCAATGAATTATCAAGATTCTAAGTTTACACCTTCCCGTTAAGTGAGGACTATTCGACCGGCCTCTTGTCGCGACAGTGGCAACTTGCAAGCTGCATATTCGCCTTCAGAAGACAACAACCCGGGTAGACGGCTATGCTCGGAGAAAATACTTATCTTAGACGTCGGCCACAAGACCGAAGTGATGGGACGTCTGTCCGGGCTCAGCAGGCTTATTTAGTCTCGAACTTAGAGGTCACGTAGTGTGGCTATATCACCTATCAATTATGATTGACAATTGGCTTGACAAGACGAGCCTAAAAGTGCAGTTGGGAAGGGAGGGAGGGAGGGGAGGAGGACAATGTCAAGTTTGACTTGTTGTCAGGTCAGAACACTGACCACTGGCCACTGACCATTGACCACGGGCTTTGGCCAAAATGGATCTCTTAGAGTTCTTACGTACCTAATAAGAAATAGGTTAGGAAGGGTCATTCCCATGATTGATTCTCCACCGAAGAGAAAGTCAAACAAAACATGGAAGCCTGATACAGTCTTCGACATACTATGTTGAATGAGACTACTTCATGTGCTCCACCGGGACATTGGACAGCAAACTGACAGCGTGGAAATGGTGGATGGATTCACATATCCACATGGGAGGTTCAAACCTGCCAATAGGATTTGAGTCTCGGCAACATGTCGGCAAGGGTCTAAATCTTAGTTTCAATCATCATTTTGGTTTTCGTATGTATATTATTCAGCTTTAGTTTCGCCTCGAGTTTGGTGTTGTTCGAGAGGTTGAAAGTGAGTTGGCAGTTTATTTATTACCTGTTGCGGTAATACTCGACGGGATTAGGGTTCTTCCCTTTTTTACACCTGGTAAATCGCCCCCTTCATTTGATGCAGTCGGCTACCGTGACTGAAATTCTTGGATAGATGCAGTCCCCCGTCAAGTGAGAACGGAACTGTCATGTGTGGGAAAGAGAAATTCCGGGGTTGTTAGCGCTCTCTTCACTTACGACAATTTGTACGGATACGACGTACGAACATCGACCATGATCGCAAATAAACCTGATTTTCTACAGTATCGTGATCACATTCCATAACACACATAAGCAACAGGGTTATTAAGAGATAGGGAGACGGTCAGTCGGATCTGACTGGACTAAACAAATAGCTTTATGCTCGATGACGACGGAGTTTACCTCCTCAACTCCCCTGCATGTTCACGACACACGTACTACTGTATCGGCAGCAGAAGGGGGCATCCTTGTTCTTCGGAAGATTGTTGCGAGGTCATTTTTGAGGCATTAATTGCAAGAGTTATCTCAAGGATGATTCCAGGTTTGTTTGTTTCTTGCTTTTCTTTTCTTTTCTTTTCTTCTTCTGTTTTCTTTTTTTTTTTTTTTTTTTTCTGACTGTTGTTTTGGTAGCGACGTAGCGTACGTACATGATGCATGGCTAGTTATTTAGGTACCCTGACGGGGTACTAGGTATGTAAGCATGTGATACTGCTGCCCTACGTACGTGGTCGATCGCGGTCGCTGTTTGAGAGAAGGTACATAGGACACTCGATTGCATAGAATAATCTCCAGAGAAAGGTACAAAAAGGCAAAATTCAGTACGCAGTAGTCAAATGAATCCTCAGCCAGTGATTGTTTTTCTCTCTCTTCTTCCAATGATCCCAGTGATCGGTGATCAATCTCTAGTGTCTTGCCTCACTTTGAAAAGCAAGGTAGAAAAGCTGCCTGAATAGGAAATTTCGGTAATCCTAGCAGATCATTAGGGCTAGAAAGACCTAAAGCTTCGCGAAAGGGTTTGATCGCTGGCCATTTCTTACTACTATCTGAGACTGACCACGCAACGCGGCAAAGAGCTAAATAGATCATGAATTCAATCCAGACCTAGTGGTTCTTTCTTGCTGTTCTAATTTCACTCCTTTTTTAACGCGCTCAGCTGTTGGTCGGGATCGATGGAGAGTGATGTTTCTTTTCCCATCCCCGTTCTATGGAGTATGGCCAAGACGGGGATGGGTCAAAAGAATGATACTGGTCGAACATGATTGGCCGAGAGAGCTTGAGAAGCTGGGACCAATTTTTGAATTAGTTTATTTCCGTAAATCCCGAGTTTCAGACAGACTGATCCGAGCTTTCAGTGTTGCACATTCCAGGAATCTGGATCGTGTTCTTTTCCGCAAATGGCTGAGACGTCAAACCGTGAGTGCATATGCCGAGATCGTGACTGTAAGCGAGCGGCTCTTTGTCATGTCATCGGCAACTGGAATTGACGATGATGTTCGCTGTGGCCGTGTATTCCGTTAGTGACAGCGTTTCCCGGGTCTTGACACCGCCTATTGTCTGCCATTGTGCTTATTGACGCCGGTCTCTGCATTGAGAAGCTAGGGCAAGAATAAGAAGGGTGAAAGCCTACCGTAACTATCGATTACGCCGATCCTCGTCAACAGTGTATACTACTGGACAGCCACGTAGAAGAATTGAACGATACGGACTGCTCTGTACCGCACTCCGCACCTGACAAAAGCAACAAGAGCAGTTCATTAGCGATCAGGGATGAAGCCTGTAGCTTGTACCTCGTCCGGTCCGTTGCATAGAAAGTGGAAACAAAAGGGCGCAAAGATTTATGCGCGCCATGATTGGACGAGGTGGATATACGGATTACATAATGACGAGGATTTCGGCCGCAGACCCACATATACTTTCCTTAAGCATACTAGACAAGTGGATACTACCCGCTGCTCCACTAACGCAAATCAGGAAGGTCACTAGCGCCAATTCTGCCCTTTTCGACATGTTGGTTGGGCGGCTTCTTTTGTTGAGATGAGATGAGATGTCTCCTCGAATTCGACTCAACCCCTGTAATTACGTACCAGAAAAACTTCAATAGTCAGAGAAGAAACAAGCAATGAACCGACAGACTCACACATGATGGAACTGTCGCAGGCAGAAAGGAGAAAGAGACCGAGTTGTCGTTCCGTATGTGGAAGAATACATCCGTCCGGCTTGGCTGTGTTTGGCCGAGGCAGGGTAAACCATGGGCCAGAACAGACGTTGCCAGTCCTCTTGTGCGCTCTGGTTTATTCTATGGAGAAAGGCATCCGGCAGTATGCCTACTATGTATGATCTACACTAAAAGTCAGGGATGGACAGCCTGTGGCTCTCCTGTTCGAGACTTGACTCCGGTGTCCACTTCCTCTCAGCAGGAAACGTGTCGTCTTGAAATTTCCTGATGTCTTCTAGACTTTACGGGGTACGCCGTACGCATTCCAGGAGTACGTAGTACTACGTCCTCGACTTCCATGTATGTTATGGAGCACGCTCCGAGGAGATTGCCGATTTCAGATGACGTCCTATCCGCCTGCCGCGCGGGGCTCCATCACGAAACAGTATCATTCATTGATTGCAACTCCGTGGTGACAGTAGACACTGTAAAGGTTTGGTTCGCGTCAATCCGAACTTTATTTGACTCCCCCTCTCTGAGCTAATTGTTCCTGCCGCGAGGTTCGCCTCTTGTTTTGCCTCCTTCACGTGTTCTCGACCATGTTGCAACTCGGCCGATACCATACTGTGTACCGAAGTCGATCGAATACCGTTGAGGATAGGAAAGCAAAGGAACAAAGTGTGCCACAAGTCCAAGATACGCAGCCACGCCGCACAAAGAACTCCATAATAGGTGATCAATGTGTACTTCAATGCATACAGCGCACTAGATAGTCAAATGGTCAAAAGCCTATGCTGCAATGATTTTTTATGACGAATCAGAGAGTCTACATTAGTAATAGTGGGTCATGAATGGGCACGTCACACACATAGTAGTTGATCCATGCTTCATCTGGCGTTCCCGGATACCGAAAATACGAGTTGAATACGAGTTACGTCTCACTTCAATACGAGCCTGATCCCATAGTAGGTTCAGAAGCTGACTGTAATGGTCTGTGGTCACCTGTCATCGAGATCCTTGAAGAGAGTTTGATCGAGATTCGTACAGGACGTACGGCTTGTACTGTTACGTGCTGGAACATCGATAATACGACTAAGGGAAACAAAACTGCACTAGTATCTGTATTACCAGAGACCATCATGTAATCCACGTTACACAGCAATAGAGGTAACCCTTTACGGAATATGGAGTAGAAGGAACGCGCACTCGTTGAGCCCACTTTCAACATGTCAACATACGTACTATGCAAGCCGTGGTGGAAAGAAATCACTTCGTACAGCAAGCTAGGCCTCGCTTCGATAACGTATGTATGTACGTACTCCGCTTTCTCAAGCTTTGAATTTCATGCACATGTCGTCTGGGATCACTATCCAATAGCCGTCCAACTGGTTCCGAGACCTTTGAAGATCATTTCCCGAAAGCATATACGACCTAACGCAACCACCTGTCAAGTCTCGAGACGAGACTAGTTCTCTCGTGGCTAGAGACCCTAGTTATCGTCTTTCTACCGGGTCACGCCCCCTTACATGAGGCCATGACCTCATGTGCAAAATGGAAAAAGAAACTGCGACGTTTCTTTTCTTCTGTCTTCTGCATGGATTGAATTAGTTGTACTACAGGATGCGTAGTACTACCAGGCCAGTTACTCCAGACAGCTTGCTTATTGAATGGAACCCTTTCCCGATGGTGCGTCGTCGAATCACATCCTGCATTGCTTATATTCCCTCTAGTTCATGATTTGATTTTCTCGCACGTGAGCTATACCGTTTCAGATGCGATCATCCAGTGAGACGAATCTAGACTCTTTAGCCTGGTGGTTTTCAGGTCTGACGAGATTTCGTCGACGAGTAGATGGACCGATGAAGTGCATACACCGGACCGCAACAGCGCGATTGATCGTGATCCGTGACGATGAGACTAGACTAACCCGACTTCTGATTAACGACAAGCCACAACATGCCAGGAAGTTAGATGCCATGTGGTCCTCGAGAAACTCTATTCAATATTGCATCGATGGATGAATACTACATGCGGAGTAGCTTACTTGACAAGCAGGGAAAGCTCACTCTAGAAATAAGTGGATGACTGCCGAGTCGCATACCCCAACTTTGACAGATGTATGATAGATTAATAGTACACTCTCTAAATATGACCACACACGACAATATCTAGTCTTTGGAGAGCCCTCATGGATATAGATAAGTCTCATCACAGAATTGGTGCTCAATACTCGGAATCAAGTTCCGGGGCAATGCGTCATCTTTTATTACTGTTACCCCAACACGTATTGCAGAATGCAGGCTGTCCGAGGCATAATAAGCAACCATGGGATACTTCTTTTAATCTCGTACCCAGATAAAGTTGAGTTGGAACTTGGAAATTGAAAGTGTAAGTAAGGTAGCTTGGGGCGGTAGCTACCGATACTTTAATTGTCCGTTCACCTAGTTGGCTTGGCCTCATTGATAAGATTTGGAAAGAGTCCATGTTTGCTTCAACTGATTGATACCATTATTGTTGGGTGGTTTTTTACAGGAATCGTATTTTGCATGTACTGGTACTTACGGTTACACGTCGTACGCCGTCTCGAGTGGGGCTGTATCGATGCTGTTACATGCTATACCGCTGGATCTCGGCATTCTGGCTGATCATTGTACGAGCAGAGCATTACGATACCGGATTCTGAAACAATCCAAACCAAAGGAAGCGGGAGTGTGATGCCTGTGTCAAGTATTCTGCTTCAGACTGACGACGAAACTTGGAAACGATGCTGCCTGTAATCAATGAGATCGAAATCAAAGTCGAAATCATGAGAAAGAGTGTCACTTGTTACACCTCATTGGTCACCCGTACACACTGGCCCAGCCCCATAGGTAATCCGTCAAACCTGGCTAATCAACTGCATGTCTAGTCACATATTTCACCGGTTAGCAGGTCGGAAAGTAAGCCAATCATATCATGCCCTACGTTATGAATGTTGGTTGGTAAATTTGAGGCAAATTAAAAAAAAAAGAAAAAGAAAAAAAAGAGAGAAGACAAAAAACGAACAAACGTTGATGTCAAATTTCCTTACTAGCCAAAGTTCTAGGTCTAGAAGAAGCTAGGGTCAATTTGCTTCCAAGGGTTGTGAATTTAAACTCAAATCCTAAGTTACCTGTCCAGCCAACCAGACCTGCGAATAGACGAGATGGCGCGTGCTAAGTTAGTCTTTAGGCCCCATAGTCCGTCCGTGATGGCGGATCAACCGGAGTGGGAACGTTCTTTCCCTTCTTGTGGAGCATGCTTTTTGATTCTGATGAACGTTCAGCGTTGATAGTCGATGGCGGATCCGACTCGCACGGAGTATCTATGTACGACGGTGGCATGTGTGCCCCCAGTTGGTGTTAGTTGCAATAATAAGGTTGGAATTAGATTGTGAGGCATCACTGCTCACTTAACGACTCCACGAGTGTCCACTATTCGGCCTTAATTCTCAAACGACACGAAATATCTCCTACATCTGCAGTATCGGATTCTGGTTCCCGCAACTCTCCTTTTGCTTCTTATCTCAAGCTCAATATCACGGCTACTCAAAGAGGTCGTTCCGGCGGCGAGCAGTCAGAAAGGTCTCCATCTACCTTTTCTTCATGCATGGGAAATGAGGCCGAACGGCGAAATGACTCGGGAATCAAACCTTAACCGAGTCATTCGAATGTACGGCTCCTCCGAACATGTAATTGCTCACTGTCTAGGTCTTTTGACAGGGGGCTTTGGCTTTCTGGAAAGATAGGTAACTTTCAATTACTGATGCTCCTCGGTCAAGCTTGAAGCTGCCTACCTATTTAGGTAATTTTTCACGACTTCAAGGGAGAGCATCGAGCTGAGAAGCTAGATCACGAGGATTTTCACGTGGACGTCTTTTTGCCTAGGTCCGTTCACATGGATTGTCAACGGTCCTGAGAATAGGTCTTGTGCGTGGATGAGGCAGGATGATACCTTGTCGGCTTGCAGTTCCCTTAGTAGCATAGTCGGGAGTTTTGTGGGATATGCCCCTTAGAAAAATGGGTATGTATGTAGGTAGATGGGACATTTGAACTGATCTTCTACTTGGGTAATGTAGATTCATATGAGTTCCAAGTTTGCCTTTTCGTTAGACACTCTCTAGCTGTTAATAAATGAACATTCACTATCATGGCATGCAATCATAAGGGATAGTTCGTACAATCAATTAAAAAGAAGTAGAACGAAAAAATAAGAGCAAGAATAGACCAAATTGCCATGAGTAAACATGACTGAAGTATCATTTGCTTGAGTGCGATTTTGGTAGCCAGAATAACGCAAGTCAATTCGAGCAAGAAGAGATTAGTGAATAGCTATCTATGCGCTAGATGATCAATTCTTTGCGTTGTACTTTTCATTAAACGCATTGACGGCTACAAAAGACATATTAGCAGGTCTCACTTGTGTTGTGTATCAAGGAGAAAGAGAGGGCTTACCGATGGCAATCTGCCTGTACAACCAATTCCGAGAACTCTCATCCTGCACCGGAATGAATGGTCCATTGGCTCCGCCCTTGAGTGTGATACTCATACCCGTCCGCTCCTTCGAGATAGTTTGGATGTCTGTGAGCTTAATCTCCCATTCGGAGCGAAGTTTGTCGGAGCGCACGAGCAGTATCCGATCGTAGGTCAACATCACGATCATGTCTCGGCCAGGCAATTCGAGATGGGCAATGTAGTCTTCCTTGAAGAACCTGCCGTCGTCCGTGGTCTTGAGCCAGAATTGTCCGAGTGCTTCGCGCTGGGAGTATGGTCGGACGACGCCGTCCATGCCGATGAAGCGAGTGAGACGGACACGATCGAGGCCATCAGAGTCAAAGACGGTCGTGGTATTTCGAACACCTTCGGCAAGATCTAAGTTCAGTCAGCACGGATAGTACGAGCAATTCACCGTATTAATACTCACTAGATGCAAGATCAAATGCTCCAATTGCTGGCTTGGTCACAACACCGAGCATGCCTACGCCAACACCTTTCATGAACCCTCCAAATCCACCCTTTTCTGCTCCTTGAAGGGGATGACGCGCAAGACCTTCGATACCGCTCACTATACTGGTAGCAAAGGCATTGCCACCAGAAGTGACACCATAAAGAGCATGTTTGGGTCGGTTACGTGCTTTGGACATGCGTCGTTGATCTTGGAACTCCTTGTCAAGAGTGGCAGCTGCGAGACCCTTGGACATGCTGCCGGTAATTTTGGCCATACTATCCGAGAAACCAAATACTGATTTCTTGACAAAGCTAGAGGCACCTTTGGCTATACCATAACCCAAATCTTGAGGTCGGTCTGTGACAAGTCCTTGGTATGGCTCGTAGAAAATATCTGCAACACCTGAGCTTACAGTGTTGAAAAGACCAACTGGATTTCCAAGGAAATCCGCCGATCCCAAGACGATATGTATTTGGCGGAGGAACTCTTGAGTGTAGTGTTTTCTCATGTTGGATATGAGCAAAGGAACGGATACCCTAGCGTTTTCTAACATGAGGGCATTCAGCCGGACCGGAGCGTCGTTGACATTACCGATAGACATCGTCATGACATTGACGAAGAACATGAGTGGGTTCGATGGCTGAAGCTTATCTTCAGCGTTCACTCTTTCCGTCCGCATGAAGGAGATATCCAACTGCATAGGTTGGAGATGCAGCAGCTCAAAGTACACGTCTTGTCGATTCTCTTCATATTTGGGCTCAGGAATGTCAAGATCCTCGTCACAAAGCCTACCCTCTTGTTCGATTGACCAAGAAGCACCTGGTACTTTTGCAAAGTCGAGCATAGCGAAGACAAAGTCCTCGTCTAGCTCGAGAGTCATCTGTTGCAAGAGTAAGGTAGCATACTTGATGTACAAGACACCATACGAATCGTCCTTGACTCTTGTGACCATAGCATGGAAGATAGGGTGCGCCTCCATTTCCTTTCCAGTCTTTGGCACGACACTAGGGTAGAGGAGGATAGGGAAAATGCCTCCGTATAGCTGATTGTCGATTTGAATCCACTTGATCGTAGTATCCAAAGTCTGATATACCTTGCTCTCCCGTAATTTGATCTCAATCTCTCTGAAAGTGCAATAAAGCAACTCTTTCAAGTTCTGGTTGATCAGCGAAATACCCACACCACCAAGCCGTAGCTGTGCCTTGAACGTCACATCCGAGTTTTCCACTTTGACTTCAAACCCAGTTGCAACGCTGGCTTGGGATGTCTGGCCCTTTTGCTGTCTGTATATACTCTTGGAAGGCTTGTAGTTGGACAAGACTAAAGTCTGCGTTGGGCCCTCTGCAACTATGTTCAGATCAACGATGCTCTGACCGTTAGGATTATTGTTGGATGGTACTCTCATAGGAATCAGATTTCCGATCTCTGCCAGTCGAATGTGTCGTTCTTTTCCGTTGCAATTCATGACCAGTGATTTGCTCTTCGCAGCCGGATAATCCCAAGCATAAGGCATGATGCTACGAGGTGGCAGTCGGTACCGAATGGGCCGCCATCCGCTGCTTGTGTCTTCATACTCATCCTCGTCCACATTAGGGTTTGACTGATAGAAGATGAACTCCATGTCACTTTCATTCCGCATGGAATAAGGCCAATGCTTGGTTTCCATTCTCAAGTGAATAAAAATGGTTGCGTTTTCCATGACTACTTCCACCTTGATCAATCGCTGTCGCTGAGATGCTTTGGCTAGTTTGACATGCATGATGCCCACGTCGGCAATGTTGAAAGGAGAGGACCATTGATTGTTGACACCGGGGAAGCATAGACATAGCTGCTTTTCTGGGACTTGACGGAGGAAATGAAGAGGAACCAAATCCCCAGCTTTCATCGTCAATACGTTCGATGTTCCTGGTTCTCGGACCTGAAGCTCTTCGTTCAGCTTGTTGTTGAGGATGAATCTAGGCGTGATGGTGACCACTCTGGTCAGTTTGTATTTGCCCTCGCCTTCGGCAACAGACACTCCAGCATGGAATTCGGCTCTTGACGTTCTCGCTCCAACTATAACCTCAAACGTGCTACCAATCGCATCGAAACTCTGGGGCTTGCTCCATCTGGAGTCACCTATTTTTATGATCGACCGGTTCTTTTGATCATCGGTAGGATATGAATACATGTAAGGTTTCGCGTGGCCAGCTGCCGAGTCAGGATCGATGCCTTGCCCAGCTGACGATTTGGCAGACTGCATGAATCCCTTGCTTTGGACTTCCATGCTCAGTCCAGTCTTGTTCAGTACAAGATACGGACTGTACACGCTGACCTTGAAGGCACCTCCACTGTCCGGCACATTGAAGTAGTGCAACTTGAGTCTGAGCTCGACACCTCGCTCATCATTGAGCGACAGCGCATCTTCTCGTCGAAAGTCCTGGGAGTTACCATTAATGATGGCGAATTCGCTTTGCTTGAATACTGAGTCTTGTAGATCGATACTGAGGAGAAGCAAGTGGGACAGTTCCACCACATGCACAGGGCTGACTCCGCCCCTTCTGAGGAAATTGGTCCAATCTTTGCGAGTATTCTTGTCGTAGATTCGATACTTGAAATCGTAAGGAAGCAGGTTTTGGATTTCGACCGGAGCTGACAATCGGAGCTTCATGTGC
Source organism: Talaromyces sp. PB3603 (assembly GCA_023625915.1). Taxonomy (NCBI): domain Eukaryota; kingdom Fungi; phylum Ascomycota; class Eurotiomycetes; order Eurotiales; family Trichocomaceae; genus Talaromyces; species Talaromyces sp. PB3603. Next base: position 674,522 of record JAMAFY010000007.1, read on the forward strand.
GGGTAGCTGTGAATGATCGGGTCACGTTTATCATATGAAGCATTCATTTGGAAGTAAAACGGTGGAGCCTGCTGTCCACCTTCACTTCGGCACTCAATGGTCCGCGTTGGTCGGCGCAAAAGGTCTTTCCAGTACAGTTCTTCCTTCGACCAATCGTATCCAAAACCTTGATCAGGGCGCACGACAAGTTGATGTAAATATGCAGACCCAACTGGTGCAGGTCGAGCATCACCCGGTTGAATCTTTTCAATCTTGAGTAAATGGCCATCTTCAGGGCTAAATATGCCCATCTCAACGGGTATCTGCGTATTGTTTTCCAGTAGCAATGGGGATCGGAAAGTAATATACTTGACATTGTCTGAGCCCAGCTTGACCTCAATGAGTAGCTTATGAAGAACCTTGTCTTTCTTGGGCTTCAAGTTATACAATGTTTCACCTTCTCTGATAACGGGTATGTGATTGATGCTGTCGAAACCGCTGCCCTCCAACTTAATGCCCACCAAGCCTGCGTTACCCTCTGGTGTGAGATTCTCACGCATGGTAGTGGCATCCTCGAAGCGCCATGGATACTCTTCGCCGTCGCTTAACTTAGCGGCCGGCCCGTTCTCTTCAAGTTCAACATCTGCCCACACCCGAAGGTCGAATCCAGTGTAGTTACGGATCCTGTATGGTGCATCAGCGCCTCTAGGCTTAGACAGGACGTCCTCATCTGTGTTGAGAAATTGGAATGACTTGGACGCGAGGGCGATGGTTGAAGAGGTCAGTGTCAGATCCATGTTTTTGTGAGAGTATGCCTCGACCGAGAAGACGTCTGGATTGACTTCTTTGGACATGTGGAACCCAAGTTGCCAGGGTTCGATGAGTGGCTCCCAGGCTGATTTAGAGAAGTTGTAGACATTAATAAAAGTGTCGAATGATGTATCAGCATTCAGAGTGGATGACCAGTCTTTGACATCGACACTGAACTTCTTGACACTCCAATCCAACAAGGGCAATTCGTGCAAATCTCCAATGAGAATGACTCTAATGCCATCAAATTGCGCGCCCAATTCTTCTCTTCGAATGACAGCGGACTGCTGTGGTGCGAGTCTTTGCTCTGGATCCAGATGACTCCTTGCCTTCGGACCTGTTGCTGAACCCGTCCTTCCACCTATTGTGGAACGCCTCTTTGACGATTTCTTGTCAGTACCCTTGATTTCCTTGATCCTTTGCGGCTCGTCGGTTTTCTCTACTTCAGGCTGCTTTCTCATCTCTGACACCTTATTCATGATCTGGGTAGCAAGGAGAATATCGCGCAACGACAGCCTCAAGACGAGGGGTTCCACGTGAACATCAATGCTAGTCAGAGCTGATCCCTTGTCTTGTGTACGGCTATCCACAGATAATTCCAAAGTGAAGTCGTCCAATATTCGAAGCCGGCTTGTTTCGAACTTGTCCATACGGCAGAGGAACATGCCGACTTTATTGATCTGCAAAGTGGAAACGTTTTGATGGGAAAATAGCACCTGTTTTGTGCCTAGGACGATTGCTTCCGTGTTTGGTATTGCAGGATTGGCGATCATGATGACCTGAGCGTCGACGATATCAGCTCTGAGTGAGAAAGTCATCTGCTGTCCTTCTGAAGAAGTGCGTGATGATTGTTCATCGGTGGCTGATTTGTTACCGCTGACCGCCACGCTAGACGCGGCATCGGAGTCCTCGGGTGTCTCGTCAATTTCTTCTATTTCCAAGGGCTGATCCTGTGCAAATGCTTCACTCGCAAATGCCTGCAACGCGATCAAATAATCAAGCGCGAGTATGATGCGTGGACTGTCAATAGTGACCATTGCGATGACATGTTTCTTTGGCCCGGGAGACATTGAGACACTTGCCATGAATTGTTGCTGAACGTCGTTGTTGATAAGCGACATGATCTTCCGGAATTTGTTGGTCTCTTGAGCCCGGCTATCCCTGATCGAAAAGGAGTGTATCAAAAGCTCTGATTCTAAGGCACCATCGCTCAACATTCGTAATTTCACCCTGGTATTGTTTAGGGAGAATCGAGACAAGCTAGAATCCTCTATTTGGCCAACGGGCTTGTTCTCCTTTGCTAAGAGCAACTCGAGGCCAACGCTTTCTACCTTGAAAATCATGTCAAGTTTCACCCATGAATCCTTTTCTGCGTTGCTGATTGGGCTCTGCTTCGCCGGTTTTGTGACTTGTTGAGCTTCTGCATTTTCCTCCTCACTCCGGGTATTGATATTAGGGAGTGACTGCATTGCTTCAAGTTCCTGCTCGTCAATATCTGGAGTAAAGACTCCGGGTACAGTCTTCAAGATCTCGAGCAAGAACTTAAGCTGTGGTTGTGAGATACGTAGCTTGATTGGGGACATTGTTCCCTCGACCTCAATATCAGGACGAGGTTGGTCCGGTTGGTGTTCGAGGTAACAAATACTGAAATCAAGATTGACCTTTTGAATCATCTCTAGTTGTTCGTGTGTAGCATCATCATAGTACAAATCAGAGGTGAGACGAATATTGCGAATGCCAGTTGTGATCATATTAACAGCCGGGCTATCTTTCCGGTCGTCTAGGGGAACGAAGGTATTGTTTGCATAGATTTCTCCTAGCTCTGCAGTAACAGTATCGCGCTGCTTGTTTTCTGACATCGCTCTAGGAAAGACCAAGATTGGGGTACGTACGATGATATCGAACCGCATACGTGACGCATTTTCTTGCAACTGATTTGCCTGGTTCGCCGCTGCCTGTCGAGCCGCATTGAATATGGCTTGCATCTTTCCGAATTTGACCAAGAAATTGACGATCTTTCGGTATGGCTCCTCCAGAAGCTGAATTTTGATGGATCCGGATCTCAGGAATACTTCGGAGTCGTAGCCAGGATATTCCGCCGAGTCCGGATCAAAGGTTTGATATCTGAAATCGGCGAAGTTCTCGCCCTCGATCGTCATGAGTCTCCTAAGAGATGAGTCCTCTGACGCGCCCACATTCACGTCATCTACCAGAGTCAGACTTCCGATCCGAGATTGGATCTGCATAGTCCGGCCGACTAAGAATATACCAACATCGCCAGTGTTGAGACTCAGCGTGGCAAGTCTCACACCATCATTGTTCAATATCAACGCGATACTTTTTAATTGTGACTTGATCCTGATTTTGCGAACCTCTTGCGATTCTGGTTGCTCTTGAGAGATGTCCAATGCAGTGCTATCCGCCGATTGTGCGACCGCTTTTGGCTGCTCAGGATTGGTGAAAGTAATCAGCACGAAATCCAACAGTGTCAAAAGCGTCCTTCTGGTGACAATAAGGTTGATGGTAGACACTGCAACGTCAATATTCATATCCACGCCCTCATACGTGGAATGGAATTCTGGAGAGTCCTGTCTGACTCGAACAAATTTGAGATTAAATAGATCTTTATCTTCTTCCGCATTGAAACCTTTGGAGGAAACAATCTGTTTGAATTCTGGTGTCGAGTTCTGTTCGATGTAGTCGTCCACACTCAGAGATTTCAGGGTTAGCTCAGCTACCATATCAAATGGCCGGAGGTAATAGTCCAATTGAAAGGCCTCAGCGACTAGTTCAGCCAGCAACTGATCGGACTTTGCTTCTCTCGGATCAGATCTGAATAGGGAACCACGGAGTTTTCCCACTGTAAACTTGAATTCAAACACACGTTGATGTAAGTTAGGGGGCTGTTCTTCTTTCTTCGCAACCTCGCGTTTCCCGGAGTCTTCCGAATCAGATTCCTCATCAAGAAGTGGGATATCTCTTCGAGAGGACGGCTGGAAGGAGGCTGATCTCGCTCTGTTCCTTGCTTCCTGATCAGAAGATTTATGGGTGATTGTTTCGGGACGGCTATGTTGTTCTTCTCCATCTTCTTCTTCAAAGCGTGGAATAGCTATTTCTATGAGTTTCATCAGGTTCTTGTACTTCGAATCAGACATTGAGGCATGCAATTCTGGTAGATGACCGGAAACGCGCGTTCTGGTGAGAGCCGTGGATTTTGGAACGATACAAAGCTCGAGAACAAAATCCACATTTATGCGATCGACAATGTGAAGGTCTTTTACCGGATCATCTGAGATGAGTTGTGCTTTGGTGGCTTCGATATTTGGGCCTATGAGTAATTGGATCGAATCGAGCTTGATCAAGAACTTGTCATAAAGAAGCTCTTCCAGCTGTTTATAGTCTTCTTCATTGTACTGCCTCTTCTGCTTGTTTTGAAGATCTGACATTGTTCCTCGATCGACAAGCTCGCTGTTCACTCTGATATGACCAGCATCGAGGATGAGACAAAGAGCGCTTTTTTCTGTGATACTTTCAGGTATGATGATGAGAGGAGCTTGCAGATCGAACTGGGCGTCCACTTTTCTGTGTGCTTCAAGAGCGTACTCAAGACCTGCTCGAGTCTGTTGCCTGAGTTCTTGTACGGTGGCCCCAGCGGAGTCAAGGAGAGCTCCTACTGACTCCATGTGGCGCTCGGGGGGTTTGAAGAAGCGAGCAACCTCAACCACAAATCTCGGATTATAGATGACCTCGATACTCTTGAGTTTCACCTTAACCGCGGTATCGGCATCGCTGTCGAGCGGATTTTGCTCAACTTGAAGGTGGAACAAGCTGTCATCCTGTCCGTCGTCTGATTCATCCTCATGTTCCAGCTCCTGCGACTCACCTGACGGTACATTCTCTACCTTTCCTTGAGAGTCTTTCACACGTACGATCTGTGGGAAGATAGTACCCTCTGTCGTACCATCGTAGACTCTCAGGCCACCAAGGTTCAAATCAACAAAGAATGAATCAGGTCGCTGTAGAGCTTTGGCTCTGAAATTATCGAACACAAGCTTCATCACTTCTGTTGCCGCACCATGTGGATCGCGTTTCAAGGTCAAGCTACCGGCTCTGAGACTTGAGTTGACCTGTAATTTGACTGATTCTCTAGGGAGCTCTACACTCTCGGCCAAGGCTTTTTTCTCGTCCCAGTCGATCGCATTGTATAGTTCCTGCCGTTGCTCCTCTGTCATGGTCTCTGTTTCATCCTCCTCTGGTTTCTTAGCTCCCCACATCCATTCAGTCCATGTTTGGGACCTAACGGGCTTTTTGACGCCAACGTTCTCTTTTCGTAGCTGATTCCGTGCTAGCGAGCGCCAGAAGCGTAAATCTTCATAGGTATATTTCCTCTCCAGGTCATGCAGCTCTGTGTTCTGATCCGCCGTGAATGGCTCCTCTCTTTTCTTTTTTTTGAACAGATAAATATAGGCAAGTCGATCATCTCGTCGTTCTTTGATGTAATCCCAGGTCCATACTCTGTTCCGTTCATGGATTTTTGATAGAATCGCGTTTCCGGCAAATCGGAACCAAGCTCGCGGGTCCTCCTTCGGGCTCTTCGAAGGTTGGAGTTTCTTGTATTCCTGATGACGTATGAAATAGTGGAACAGATCTACCAGCATCAATGTATCACGATACTGATCGCTATCAAGAACGAAACCCAACTCATTGAACAAGAGGCGTGTTTTCATCCTTGGCCTGTCAAGCTTTCCCGTTTTGTCCATTTCCAGCCCGGCGCGGCCACTCACTGGGCGAAGTATGTACTGATTCTTCTCGTCCAGCTCGATTCCATTTCTGAGTCTATCCATGAGCTCTGAATGCGGTATACCTTGGGCTTCGGCGCCAAAGTCAGCCCCACTTCCGGTACCCAATAACTCTGTGTCGGTATTCCAGTATACAGCTAAAGCTCCTAGAACTGCTAGCTTGTGTGTCGTGCCTGAGGTAGACTGGATGAAAGTTGGGCGCCACTCTGAATCTGTACTCACGGCACTCAGTTCTTTCAAGGTCATGCCGACAGCGAATGGATGGCCGGGGGATGCGATAGAGTCCTCGTATCGAACATGGACGTTCTTGATTGATACCTGCAGGTTGTCGACGATGGCAGTTGTGAAACTCTGTGTAAAACTTTGATTCCGCTTCTGCTCCTCCTGAGTCATTCCTTCTGCATTACGCTCGCGCAAGATCTCCGCACTTTCGAGTTTATCCATCTTTATATTATGAGCCCGTCTCTCTTCCTCCTCTGGGTCGTAATCGGTCTCCACCTTGGGAGCGGCTAGAAGAAACACATCCTCAATCTCGACTCTAACCGGTTTCCCCCGTAGATTCGACCATGGTATGGATAATGTAAGTTGCCCAATATGTCCTTCGACGACGTTGAGGGGCAGGTGAAGCTGGTCGAGTGCTTCTCGGCGCAATTCGAGGTCATGAAGCTTGACATCGCCTGACCAGATTCCAATGTTGAGTTGTTTTCCATCGAAGTTCTTGACGTACATGCCCAAAAACCTGTTGAGCAGGTTCGCAACCACGCCTTCCAACATCGCGGGCAGTGCGGGCCGTTACCCAGGCCGGGAGCAGTGTTGTGCTATACCGAATCGTCGTTACTTATCGGAGTTTATGAGTAAGCTGACAATTTTTGCTGTTCGATATCTAGGTGGTCAAAACGTGGTTCTACAAGTAAGCACTTGGTGGTTAGTTGGACTACCCAGAAGTAATAATGAATGAAAAGGGCACATCGCAGATTGACACGATTGATGAATTAGAAATAACTAATGAGTCTTACCGGAAATCGTTTCGAGCAATTCATCCAGATGCGCTGTATGGTTCTGTCGTGAAAGTGTCTTTTTTTTTTTATCACGCTCATTTGATATCCAACACCAAGGGCAGGTCGCTAGACTCGAGTGTGGCGTCGTTCTCTAGCCTTTGTGTAAGTTGATACCAGACTTTGATATCAAGTCTTCGAAAGGAAGATCTGCCGTAGATGTTGAGATAAAAAGGGTCCAAGAACGATGAAGTGTCGTTCCTGATGCCCTGGTGGTGCTGTTCCAATCGTATGAGGAAGATTGGGCTTGTTTGTGTTGGATAATCTCGCGGGGAGGTGACGTCGTCTGCTTGGCAGCCGCACATACATACATAGTACAGGCAGGCTTCATGTTTGTGTGTAGCTGACCCCACAAACGCTGGGCTGTGCAAACTCTCCACGGTATTGAGACAATCATGGGTATGAAATGGATACATGCATTCATTGGTATCTACTTTACTTTCAAAACATGGTTTTTCTTTTGTCCCCTGTTCAGATTACATGATTCGTGTTTCAGAAGTATCTCGCCGAACATATCTCCGGCGTTTTGATGCTCTTGACATTCAAGATGTATGATTCTTTTTAATACAGCGACTGCTAGACTTTAGACATCTGGAGACGACTTGCGTGTTTGGCAATATCGATATTCCTTCTGCTATCATAAAATAGAGTAGAATTCTCACAAAATTAGCATCAGAAATTGGGACAGCGCTTCTGCCCTCATTGTTGTTGTATAGACTAGTTAGTGCTGCTAGTTCGGCCTGAGGCATAAGTGCGGTCATGGTCGCTACGGGCAGGCGGAACGAAAGCAACTTCGGCTCAATTCCTCATGCTTTCATCACCGGCAGCAGTCTGCCTTATCTTCAGACCTCGCATCAATCCGCAACGCCGCACCCTCGCGTCAGACGAGAGTAGCTAAAGCTCTCCAGAGCAAACGAACCGCACATCTCCACTCCAGAATCTGTTTTTCCCGTCCCCCGGCTTCAATTGGACAATCCGCTGGTTGTCCATCTGATTTCCTACTATACCCGAAGCTTTTTCCAACCGCCCACAACAATGCTTTACCGCATGTCCGCTGCCCGCGCGGCCTTCCGCGCTGCTTCCAGCTGCAATGCCCCTGCCGCTGTCAGAGCTGCTGTTCCTGGCAATGTCTTTCGGGCTCAATTGACCACCGCTGCCCGCCAACGATTAACCACACCCAACCTCGCTTTGGCCGTTCGCAAGCCGGTTACCACCGCTCTTGTCCGTTATGCTTCTACCGCTACAGAGAAGGGTGGTGCCTCGGTCAGTAGCTTGCTGAGATATCTAATTGGAACATGACTGATGGATCAATTGCAGACCGCTGGTCTCCCCGAGGAGGAACCCGATATGCTCGCTGGCGTCAAGAACGATGCGGTACGTGAAATCCATATATCTCTTTAGCTGTTTTGAGCCACGGCATACTAATCTATTGCGGTACAGAAAGTCATCAAGGAGACCTTCACCCTCAATGAAGTCCCCAAGGAGGCTCTTTACTTCGGTCTTGCCGGTGTCGTTCCTTATCTGGCAACCTCTTTGAATACCTGCTACCTCGCATGGGAAATCAACAACAACGTCCTCAATGGCTCTGGCTTCTTACTCTCTGGAGAGACTGCTTCGCTCCTACTCCACCTGACTGAGCCTATCCAGGTCGGATACGGCGCCGTGGTAAGTTATGACCGTCCCACTAAACGCAATGGGACTTTCTAACGTCTAGCAATAGATCTTGTCCTTCCTCGGCGCCATTCACTGGGGTCTCGAATGGGCTGGATATGGTGGCTACCACGGCTACCGCCGATATTTCACTGGCGTCATTGCCCCTGCTGTCGCTTGGCCCACCTTGTTGCTCCCCATTGAGCACGCCCTTATCACTCAGTTCCTCGCTTTCACCTTCTTGTACTACAACGACGCCCGCCTTGCCAGCAAAGGACTTGCTCCTCACTGGTACGGTATGTACCGCTTCGTCTTGACCTTTGTTGTCGGTGCCAGCATTGTCGCCACCCTCATTGGCCGCGAACGCGTTTCCCAGAGCGACTCTGAGGAGCACACTTTGACCGAGAAGATCCAGGCTCTTCTGTTCCTCCGCAAGAAGGAGATTGAAGAGGCCAAGAAGCATGCTCAGGAGGCTAAGGAGGCTCTCGAGGAGTAAAACAGTCAAGAAGTTGGATTATGAGAACAGAAACAGTGAAATCATCCAGTCTTCGGGCTGGGATGACCTTTATGGCCTTCGAGCGCCGTTGCATCGTGCGTCTTGTGATCAGTGGGGGGGTTGAGGCTTGTCATTCTTCTAAAGCAGACTTTCCTTTGTCGTTGTAGATTATTCAAAAGATGTTTTCAATACGAGCTGTTGTTGAATAGATCCGTCTACTATCTATACTCAATCTATATATACAACCAGGAGAAGATTTCAACGTTCCAGGGTCCTGTAGCACCCGCCTGCTTACCTGCCTACATAGGTAGGGTAGGGAGCGAGCTTGTCAACCGACCCATGGATGTAGAAACTCTTAATTGGTGGTTGGAACCGCACAAAACGATCGGCATATCACAACGACAAAACACAGCCCTCTCCATCCTCCTCGGTCGCGGTGAATATATTGATCTACACGGAAGCAGCAGACCTGATTTGCCAATTGTCGCATCAACCTTGGAAATGACAGCTGACTCAATGGAAACCGTCCACGCATCATCGACTGAATCCCGAGAGGGGCCGACGGTCAGACACAATCAGGATTAACCAACACACGGAATGAGTCTGGACCATGGAGCCGAAATCACGCGGACGATGGCTCGGTACATCATTTCTTAGGTAGGTAGGCCACTAATGCAGACGCGTCAGGACTAAGATTGTTCTTCGTGGGGGAGGCAGTCAGCATCACGTGGATCTATCTAGAATCTTGCATTAGTTACTACTTAGGACTTTTACCCAAGATATGGACCAGATTATGCTAGCTGCAGTGCTGCTGCCCCTTGAAGAACAGAATCTTATTATCATCGTCCACGGCGTGTATGCAGACTAAGGCATCTAGCTACTTGGCACGCCAATTATGGCCGGCTCTATTGAGACCTGGCGTCTGGTGAAGTACAGATTGGTTGTCTAGATAAACAGTGTGTGTGTGTGTGTGTGTGTGTACGAAGCAATCGATATTCTTTGGGGTTATCCGAACCCGATTCTCGGCATGAGGATACCCGACGTGCTGCCGAGAGGGGGGCACAGGGGACCCGAGACTGTGATTGCTGGAATTATTAACCACCGAGGGGAAGCACTGCCTAAAGCCCGGTGGCTTGGGTAGATATTGGATCGCAGGAGAAAAAAGAAGGAGAAAGGAACGAACACGGAAGCAAAAAGGATAAAAGCGTAGGTCCAGCCCCTCGGTAGACAGACACTTGATGCTGATGCAGTGGGGGGACAGCTCACTACATAGTACATAGCACGTACTATGTAGTATGTACTCCGTCGACCCCGTCGAGAGACCCAATTTTCTAGAGGTCGCCTGATCAAGAAAAAAAAAAGAAAAGAAAAAATCCAGACGGAAGGAAAGGGGGGCTCTCAATACGTAGTAAAATGATGCGATGGTGAGTCGTGAGTCGTGAGTCGTCAGTACTCCAGAGTCGAATACGCAAAGGACTCTCTCTCCTCTTTCCCTTCGCTCTCTCTTCTCTGCGGGGATACTTTTCACTGTTCAAAGGGCAACCCCCACTGTGCATATTTTTAGCTGGTTCCTTGCTTGTTCTAGCCTTCCAGACCGGCTGGAGCCCTGGGCTTTCTTCCGTGACCAGTCAGTCACCAACTCTGAACAGTAACTTGCCGTAGTAGTCAATTAACTCTCTTTCCTCCCATGCTTAGTTTTACTTACTCGCAGTTAAAGCCGGGCTGCCTCCCTTTCCCCCCTCCTCGTCCTTTCTTTTTCTTTTTTTTCTTTTCTTCCTTCCCCCTCGTCTTTGCTTTGCCTTCAACCATATCTTAATCATTCTAATAATTTAATCCTTACTCTTGTTACTCGTGCATTGCCATCTTCTGTGCCGGGTTGATAGACATAGAAACGTTCTTCTTTTTATACTTTCTATCCGCGAGAAGCATCCTCATTGGTCGAGAGCGTCCTCTACTGCGTCATCATCAGCCGTACGTCACAACCCACCAGACAAGACCGAAAAATCGTCCCATTGCGAACCTGCTTGGAAAGTCCGCTTTCCAACCGTTGCCCCTGAACTCACCCCCTCTCTTCTTCCTCCCTTGTACATCTAGCTTCATCTAGCCCCCCCCCCCCCCTCTCCCTCGAGACTCGCCCATTGCATCGCCGCCGTCGAGTCATTGGCAACTTTTAAAAAGATTCCTACATCCCGCCCGCCCCTGCCCTTGCCCCTGCCCTTTCCCGTTTCATAGATATAGATATTTCCATTCGGTCATGGCTCCTCATAGACGTCGAGAATCCGTGATCAACAAAACCACGACCCACGATGGAGACCGATCGATCATTCAAGATGAGAACTCGCGCAACGATAACCTGAAGGATAAGTTCATCGGCGCCATTGATCAGGGAACCACCAGCACCAGATTTATTGTCTTTGACGGCACCGGTCTGCCGGTGGCGTCCTACCAGTCTGAATTCCGACAGATCCATGCTCATTCAGGGTGCGTGTCCTTTTTTTCCCTCCCAATCCGGTGCATATAACATAGCTAACAGTCACAACCAGATGGCACGAACAGGATCCTCGAGAACTCGTGTCGACGGTGGAGAAATGTATTGAAGAAACCATGAAAGCTTTCCTCGCTCTCGGCCACTCCAAATCCGATATCGTAACCATCGGCATCACCAACCAGCGTGAGACCACGGTCGTCTGGGATTGGGAGACTGGCGAGCCTCTGCACAATGCCATTGCGTGGCCCGACACCCGAACAAAGGGAATGGTCCGAGAGTTGAGGTCCAAGGAAGGAGCCGACGAATTGGACAAGATCTGTGGTCTACCGCTATCTACGTATCCGTCGTCCGTCACTCTGATGTGGCTGCTCCGCCATCGACCTGATGTCAAGAAGGCCTACGATGAAGGTCGCTTGGCGTTCGGCACGGTTGATTCATGGCTCTTATACAACCTCAACGGAGGCGTCAAGAACAAGGTGTTTGTGACTGACGTGACCAACGCCTCGCGTACCATGTTTGTAAACTTGCACGAACTGAAATACGACGACAAGCTGCTGAACTTCTTTGGCTTGGACCGGAACAAGCTCCGCTTACCGAAGATTGTACCGTCAGCAGACCCAACTGCCTTTGGGAAGCTTGACGGCGGACCATTGGCCGGCACGACGATCACCAGCTGTCTGGGAGATCAATCGGCCGCTTTGGTGGGACATTGCGCTTTTGAGCCGGGTTATGCGAAGAATACCTACGGCACGGGTTGCTTCCTGCTGTATAACGTCGGAGAAAAGCCAGTGATCTCGCAGCATGGACTTCTCGCGACAGTGGCTTTCCAGCTAGGTGCCGATCGAAAACCAGTGTACGCTTTGGAGGGCAGTATCGCTGTTGCCGGTAGTGGTGTCTCGTTTCTAATGAACAATATGGGTTTCTTCCGAGACTCCAAGAAAGTGAGCGAAGTCGCTGCAACGGTGCCAGATAACGGAGGCTGTGTGTTTGTGACGGCGTTCAGTGGTCTTTTCGCCCCGTATTGGATTGATGATGCAAAAGGAACGATATGTGAGTATTCTTCGAATCTAGGGTCAATGATCATGGCTGAACTTCTGTAGTTGGTATCACGCAGCACACGCAGCGGGGTCACATTGCTCGCGCAACACTCGAAGCTGCTTGTTTCCAGACCAAAGCCATTTTGGATGCCATGGCCAAGGACAGCGGTCATCAGTTGACCGATCTTGCCGTGGACGGAGGAATGAGCAACTCAGATATTTGCATGCAGGTTTGTACGAACCGTTCCCAAAAGCAAGAACAACGAGACTGACCGCCATACTCCAGTCCCAAGCAGATATCATTCAGATTCCCGTCGAGCGACCCTCGATGCACGAAACGACTGCGCTCGGTGCTGCCATCGCCGCCGGTTTCGCAAGTGGCATTTGGTCCTCATACGAGGAACTCCGACACATGAACCGAGCTAATAGAAGCGTCTTCAAGCCATACCTTTCAGCCCAGGAGAGCGCATTAATGTACAAACAATGGACCAAGGCGGTGGAAATGACCCGCGGCTGGCTGGATGCCAGTGAAATTGGCCTGGATGAGGACGACGAGGAAGGCGAAGGCGGCGGCGGAGAGGAGCCACTCGCAACACAAGAGACTGCCGAGCATGTGGTGCGCGTACTGCAAAAAGAAGAATCCGATAACAGTGCCGACGACGTCGCCGTTGGTTCGGAGTCGGATTGATTTGATTTGACCGTGATGATTAGACGTGCTTCTTCCTACATGATGATATAATGTTCTCTTTCCATTTTTGGGATTTATTTTTTTTTTTTTCCGTGAGCGGCATTCTTGTTTGTTCGGTATTGGGCTGGATCACCGTGCAGTAAGCGTCCATGGCGTGTGTGCGCATTTTGTCGGGGGAGTGTTTTACATATAGCAGTATAGCATTTTGGAGTATTGAATAGAACGATTAAAATGCTACAGAATTTCATCGCTGATTGATAGGACTGTGAAGAGATGATGTCTCCTTAGATTCAAAATCTTCACTCAGGAGCAAACCAACCTCCTGTATGGAAGAAACCTTACCTCAAACTCCTTCGGCTACTGGGTAACTGACATGAGTGATCGAGTAGGGTCTGGGGTGTAGTATTGATGACTTTATATTCCGTAGTTCATTCTGTTTCCGAAGTGACGGACCGTCTGACCAGTCCAGAGGTGATTGTTATTGATACTTACGACTTATATCTAGGCCATGTGAAATAGAAGAAAGTGTCCGGGTGACAGGAAACTGATTGCAATCATTGTGCTACGGGACATATCATCGATCAGGCAGGGTACAAATATGAAAGTGTAGAGTGGATCGAAAATGCGATATGAAAGCCGAACTTGTCAATCGAACACGATAGTCAAGTCAATTGACAAACGTCATGTGAGTGCGTATAGGAGTCAATGCCATTGACCAAAGTGACCGGTTTAGGTACCCTTACATTGATCTGTAGACAGCGTCTCATACTATGGAGTGCATGCAGCGGTGAGAAGGGAAAAGTTGATACATCCCATTCCAATGTCTCTCCCACTTCAACAACAGAAGACTGAACTTTCAAGAACCCATTTCCATGGTACAGGGTACATGACAGGCGTTGGATATGTATGGCATGTCTGTACGCAGGGTTTTTCTCGATCTCTTTGTTCATTTTGTCACACCACATGCAACATCATTATCGAATATGAAAATGAAAGCAAGGTCATTTCAAAAGCGGAACAGTTCCGACTCTTACCCTATTTGCCAGAAATTCTCCGAGCGTTCGTTCAAATTTTTCCAAGATGAAACGGCGTGGTATGGTACCAGGTATAGACGAATAAGGCGAGTTAGTGCAGAATCGGAATGAAAAAGGTCCTGAAGAATCAAGAAGGATCAACTACAGTCTACTCTGTAGGCTTTTCTGGGACTAGTACTCCGTACACTAAGAAGCCAAGAAGATAACCACCAAGATATGTCCTACAGAATAGGATAATAGTTCCCGGATCTGTCAGGCACCATCGAACCAACCGGATGGCACCGCCGCCGCCGCGCATCCTTCGTTAGCTCTGCTGAGCAACTAAGGCATGCATGGACTAGCATGGCTTGCTAGTGTAGTGTCAAATGCCAGTCTCATGTTTGCAATGTCAGCTCGGTCATGGGGGGGAGACCCCGAGGTGAGACTTGACTCACTTATATAGAAACATCGGTATATACCATACTCTCACACTCTCGAAGTGACCGTGTAGTAGCTAGCGCCCTTGCGTCGAGGCCTGCTGCGGTGCTGCCTGTCAAAAGGTCTTTGCTAGACTCGCAGTTGAACAGGTTCCACTCGTTCCAGACTCTCTGGTGACTCCGTTTTGTTTCGTGCATTAGTGCCAATTCATGCGTAGTGGGATCCACTGGTCCTACGACTCTCGTACCTGAAACATGGAGTCATGGATTCATGGACCAGGAAGTTGCGTAAATCAGTCCGACTGGTGTTCGCCTTGTCGAGCGTTGGCCTGGTCAAACTCAATTCGACATAGTACGACATTACCTATTGCGTAGAGAAAGAAATAGAATGATCCGACATGCAGCGCATTCTCGATTCGTCGATGGTGCCGTCCCGGCTGATGCGATGGATGGACAATGCATTGCATGGCATGGCATTACATGGCGTAATATGCATGTAACAAGTGTCAAATCAAAGAACCAAAAAAAAAAAAAAGAGAGAATGCAAGTGCTTGACGCCCCTACCAACGGGTTGAGAACTTGAGAGTTGAAACCGAGTCAGGGCGATCCTTGAGCCAGGATTGCTTCCCGTTAAATGATCCATGTCAACAGTCCGGTTGACTGGATCCCTCGGTATTGCTGTTCGAGGAAGTAGATCAAAAGACTCCTGATCGGGGATTTATTGTATCCACAAGTTTACTCTGTGAGACATCGAGACTGTTGGTAAAAGGAACACGGTACGCAGAATTGAACCTTGTCGTTTTCAAAATTTGACCCGCTTTGCCCATTGACCCTGTCATACAATGCATTGCATGTCTACATACAATGTAGGATACAAGACTAGTCTGCATAAGTATTAGTCTAACGGTAATACCACAACGTAACTAATTTGATATGATGATATGGCGATGTGATTACTATAAGATGTAATGTAATATATGGTCCAAGGTAGAGGGTTTTGATCCTTTCGACTCCATCTTCAAACAAAGTTGACGGCAATTACGTTTAGTAATAGATAAGTACAAGTAAGGATCATCAGGAAGAACGGAAACGTTATTCTAGAAGAGAAAAAGCAAAGAGAACAAAAGCAAGCCCAAGCCCAGAATCGTACAAGCTTCTTCTAATTTCTTGGGCCGCGTTATACTGTGCAGCATCTCCAAGGTGGTTTGCATGGGGGTACTTACCGATCGACCTTAAGTAGCAATTATCTTTTCCCTCTATTGGAGTTGGTGCTTTATCTTCCATACTTCTGTGTCAAGTACGTACGTATTCAAATCATAATATCGGTATCTACGACATCAGCGCATACTGCGATCACTTCGAAACCGGGTTGTTTGATGCGTCATGATCTATCAGACAAATCAATGACCTGAAGAGAGAGAGAGCAGAAAGAGAAAAGCAAAAAAGAAAAGACCTTGTATGTGACTGAAAACAAATTTACGTTTCGAAGTTCCTCTATTTAAGGCTGACTGCTTGCTTCAGGATTTCTTGTTCTCTTTTCTCTGGATATGTCTTGTTCTCATCGATGATCTGCAACCTGCATCGTACATCAATCAGTACGTCTCTTGAAGGAACGCACAGCGAGAGCGCAAAAAAAAAAAGCAAAAGACGGGAGACGAGAGACTGCTTCGAAAACAAGGAACACGTTACTCTTTAACAGGAAAAAAAAAAAGAGAGACAAAATGTGTGATCATTTCGAAGTGACATTTCGTTGCGGACATATGCGAATCTTGGTCAACGCCTGGTGCACGAAATACGCCAGCACTCATCGACCTTGCCCGGCAAACATCATTGCAAGGTAGGGGCTCCTTTACTCGGCCATATGGTTTACGTGAGCTGATTGAATGATTCACGAGCAGAGAAAGCAGAATCGATGAAGACTGTGGTATGTCTATCCTCAAATCAACTCAGTTTGGGGGTTTGGAATTGCTGCCAATACATTCTACCCGTTAATTGTCTCGAACACATTTCTCGAAACCGCGAGACCAGAAAGCCACACCAACAAAACTGACTCGTGTCTTCTAGGATCATGCAAAAACAAAAGAGGGTAGCTGAAACCAACCCCTTTTTGCTTATCTTCTCGTTCTGTCAACTTTTCAACTTATTCCGCGGCTACCAACTGTTACCGCAAGCATTGATCAGGCAACAAAAGAATTCGATGATGCCATGATCCTGAGAAAAAGCAAAACTAGTCCTTGCTTAGGGCGGATAATCCTTCCACAACCTCGGGAGCGGAATCGGTTAGCTTTTCTTCTGGAATTTTCTTTACGCCGTGAATATTGAAGTCCTTCTTCCCTGGGGAGGACACGCAAAAAGCATCGCAAATGGCGCATGACGGTTTTTTTGGGGCGATATTTCATTTTCGACGGCATTGTTTTTGCATATGGTTAGTTTCGAGTGTATACGACAATTATATTTACGCATATCATCCTATTCACCCGGCCGGCGGCGGCGGCTAGGACCGCTACCTACTTTCGAAAAATTTCCGGGTGTTTTAAAGAATCGGCGGAATCCCCATCGTCTGCTTCCTCCGAAATCCCTACTTGCTTTTTTCTTCATTTCGTTTTACTTATGGGACAACGCTTTCTGGCGAACTTCTGCTCTCATGTTTGTCTTCTGCTTCTTTTTTGCTTTTACCCGTCTTGTGCGCGGCATGGATCAAATTCGGGACCTTGGCATTCGGCATTGGTGTTCGTACTTGTTTGCATTTTCCTTGTTATTTCTTCTCTCCTTACCTGCACACGTACATAGATATATTCCGTCAGTCCGTAGCGTGTTTGGCATTACATCAGAATGGTCAGAACTTCTGATTTCCCTCGTATTCGTGATTGCCATTTGGCCCATTCAAGCAATTCATCATTTAACATTACCATGTGGCCCGCTAGCTTAGCAAGCTAAATAGCCCAATGGGTGGTTAGTGACTCAAGCAACTCGACATGCCTGCTAGCCTGCTACGCTCATGCCAATCAATGGCTCTAGTCGTACCCAGTCTATATACTAGTATGCGGTTCTAATTCCTACTTAATGGCGCGACATATGTATGTACCTCTGCCCATGTTCTAGATCCTGCTTCGTCTTCTTCAGGGCGTACGGACCACGTAGGAGGAAAACAGACAGCAAATTCCTTCATCAAACCGTCGTTCGTCGTTATGTCGCGTGATGAGGGCAAGGGCAATCACGTGGCTTGTCGGCGCCTCAAACTCTATATCTATTCAGTCGTTTACGGGGTAGACACGAACTACGTACGTATGTACTCCATAGTTGCTCCGGTAATCTAGGTGAAACAAAACCCGTTGGCAAAGAAGGGAAAAAAAAAAAAAAAAAAAAAAAAAAAAAAAAACAAACACATAGAAAAACAAAAAAAAACTGACGGGCCCGGTGGTTATGTATAATGGTATCGGTG